>JACWQW010000186.1:0-48871 GCA_014849355.1 Cryphonectria radicalis
GAGAGAGAGAGAGAGAGAGAGAGAGAGAGAGAGAGAGAGAGAGAGAGAGAGAGAGAGAGAGAGAGACTGTGAGGAGAAAGAAGATCGAGAAGGTACGTATTCTGAGGCGGACGCGCATCAACACGATCCGACCTCGTGACGAGTGAGTATCCTGATGCTCGGACATTCTGCCGAAGACCACGTACAGAGCAGACGAAAAGTGAGCGCGGCTGAGCCAGCAGGTGGCGCGTTGACTCCCTCCGAACACCAGAGCGGCCGCCTAGAGTCACTGTGTGCTGCTTCTTTTTCTTGTTCTTCTTCTGCCTGAACGGTGTAACCCTGCGAGGGGATCCGCCTCGCCGGTAAAAGACGTTGAACACACTCGTGGAGAAAAAGCTAAACAAGAAACATAAACAGGAGCCCTCTCCATTGGACACCTCACCCTTTCGTTTCCTTCCCACCGCAGAAGGGTCAAGGGGACCCACAGAGGAGCAGGGCGTCAAACCTCCTCGCTACTACTAATTAAATTACTAGCTGCCAGGCACCGTCGTTCTTTTGGACGTGGGCCTCGCGATTCAGCAACAAAGGGAGGGAAGGAAGGGCAGGGAAAAGCTAGGTATAGGAAATTTTTTTTTTTTTCTATATTGATTCATAGTAGAATCCTGAAGGAAAATCACGTTGGGGCGGTTGGGCCAATGTGCAGATGACAGCGCACAACTTTGTTATTAGCGGCCAACCGTGTGGAAACCAAAATCCACCTCGGTTTCCGTTCCGCTTTTTTCTTTCTATCCTTTTTTACGCTTTCGCGTGCTTGCCGATCAGCCGCGGTCTCGTCATTGAATGAGGCTCATTTCTCACGGGCTAGAGGCGTCGGCCTCCCCTGCCGAGTTGTCTATAAATAGAAAAACATGAACGTGCTGCGCTGGATGGCTTTGGCTGGTGACTGCAGCAGTGTGGCGTGGCTTTGAGGAGGAGCATCTCCATTTTGAAGATCTTTGATAAAGAAGACAAGAGAAGAAAGTGACCAAAGACGATGAAGTTGCAGCTCAGGGTTTTCGTCCAAAGGTGGGATTTCACACTGCAAATAAGCATGTTACTGCTGTAGTGTGGCCGGAACTTATCCCCTGAAATTTCATTACGCAGGCAAGTTTTGAGCAAAGTACACCTTGTCGGAATAATTTACTACCACTATAGCTTCTTTATCTCAATATTTTGTGATCTCAAAAGTCATTCGTCGTCGTAGTATAGCCAAGCTTTCTCGGAATTTTGCTTAAATATCTCTTTGTTTTACGCATCCTGGGCCACAGTCGCATCTTCTATAGAATGACTTGACACGTCCATCCCCCCCTCCCCTTTTTTTCTTCGCTTACCTTTCATTTGTTTCTTCCTATTATGTAATTAGGAAAGTTCTGAGAATTCAGACTGGGGACACATTGGTGCAGACCCCGGCAAGAAGAAAACAAATTCGTAGGGCAGGGCTGGTCGACTACTTCCTATATGATTTTGACTTAACCTACCTAGGTAGAACATATAATCAGCTTGTCGTCCTGGCTTCGATGTGATTATATCTAGAAGGCCAATGCACCTCGGAGGATGATAACATACATAGTGGCTATCCTCTTCTGTCTACGCATGCTCTCTGCAGTCCAGAGCGGACGAGCGGCTGTTGTGGCACATGGCGCAATAGTTAGCGATGATAATCATAAGCACCAAGACGCAATTATAATTGTTGAATCATTCTGATCAAATCTGACAAAGGCTTACCAACATATCACTACGGACACAATTTTTGTTTCTCAAATAATAGATGACGATGGAGCGGATGCTGGTCAAGATACCCAATCTAGATACTTGATGCTGATTAGCCTTCTCACTGATCACATGGGGTTACGAGTCCTTCAATTCGAACCATATTAAGTCCCACGAGGTTTTCACCGTATATTCTCTCATCAAGGTATCATTACACGTCCCAGTATCACCGGCAGAACAAAGCCTGCAGCTCTCCCACATTACCGCGATACGAACATCGCGCAAGAGCACAGCCACGCGTGGGTGATGCACCGGCGTCCACTTTTCAGCTCTCCACCACAGACAACATCGTCATCATGTGTGACGGCAAACAGAAGACGCATGTTTTTATCCCCTGAGGATTACGAAGTTGATTTGCAACAAAAAGGCTTATGCTAAGAGTAGGCGATTTACAGATCGACGGACGACGCGTCACGTAGGCGTTCACGAAGCGGTGACGACGGAATACCCATTGGAACGACAACCACTTAAGAACATTGAAGGATAATAATACAACATGCTGTTTGATTATAGATTTCTAGAGCAGGACAAAAGATTCCGAAACTCCACAAGGCACATTCACATGCTCCTACCAAGCTTTCAATTAGAGGGCATGGCAGAACATTGTTGGTGAACGGTCCCAGCAGAGACTGTCTAGCGAGCGTCCGAGGGCGAGGAGCCCGGAGAAGACAAGACATTACTTGTGTTGAGTCTACAAGATATCATCAGGAATAGGTATACGAAACGAGGGTTAGACAGTGCCCCATTATAAGGGCATTGATTCATCTGCCTACATAATCCTGGGATCTCATAATATTTGCCTCGAATAGTTTTGCATCCCATTCCGATCCATCCAAACCAAGGTCATCCCTCTCAACCGTCACTATACGATATTATCGTGATACGGTCGGTGTGCATGGCTGTAACGCAACCAACGTGCCTCGTCCCATTATCCCCATCCCCATCGTATCTCCGCATCATGACACCATCAACAACCACCTCCCCAATCTCCCCTCCAACACCATTTCTCACCACCGTGAAATCCAGTCCTCCTGCAATCGCCTACCAAGGGATAGTCTTTTGCATCTTGTATCTCAAAAAGGGGGGAAGTTTATTCAAAGTCCCTTGGCGACAGAGGCCATATAGACATTCGCGGAGTCGAAGGCGATGACGTTGCCGTTCGCGTCGGTCATGGCGGCGTCCTGAACGGTAGGCTGGCTGTTTTGGCGTGGGACTAAACATAAAATTGATCGACCATCAGCACCGTGCTCACAATTCCACCGTCACCTTCCTCCTCACACGTGAGACATATATATATTGGGGGGCGGGTGGCAGAAGAGAGAAAAAAAGAAGAAAAAAACTCACCATAAGAGGCCATAGCCGCGGAGAAGAGAGTGGCAAAGGTCAGAAGTGAGAACTGCATCTTGACTGAGGTGTGTGCGAAAGGATTGTCGGCCGGCGACGGGCAGATATTAAGAAATCTTATTTATCTTTGTGTGAGAAAGAAGAAGAAAAAAGTAAAAGACAGAAGTTGTTGGTCTGGACAGAAACTAGGCACTGGGACAAAGACGGGAAAGCAACAAGAACAGTGAGTGGCAGGTCGAAGAAGGAATTTTGATATTTGTATACGAGTGACTGTGCCGTAGGAAGTTCAGGGCTTGCCCTCTGTCACCATCACCCCAAGCTCGGGACGATGTTTGCCGCCAGTTTCGGATGTCAATCATCCATTCCAGGTTGCTGGGAACAAGGGCAGGGGGGGGGGTTGTCCAAAGGAAGACGAGGCAAAACGCTGTGGCTATTTCCCAGGCCGAGGATGCTGAAGGACAACCACAGACGTGGGTGGCGTGGCGCATGATCTGCAGTCAGGTGAAGGCTGAAGCACGCAACGGCCACACTACGATATATTTAGCAGTCTCGAAAGCCGGATAGAACCTTGATTGATATTGCTAGTTTATCTTTTGTCTTCCATCCTGCATATGAGCGTAGTTCTCAGAAGTCTTCCTGGCATTGGTCAGGAAGAATAAATGAACCGCGGCCTGTTCGGTGAAGCCAAGAACTGTCATCCAAAGGCTCGATGGGTACGACAGCGGAGTTCAAACGTTCCAGCCTCAACAGTCTAGGTTTCTAATCCACCGTGAAAAAGAAAGGTCCCACACAAGTTTTGTTCAGCGCTGTCATCTCTCTCAAAATAAAATAAAAAACTTAATTCATGTCCTGGGCGATACGTGGGCATGTGAAACGCGAGGTGTGACGGCTTGTACATGATCAGCCCCAGACCGCCCACAGAACGAACCCGCGGACCTGGGGGAGGGGCACCCCCCCCCCCAAGCATGTGGTTCTCCCCGCGAAGCTTGGCCCTCGCTAATGCTGCATGCTTGTTCGTCCGGCTAGGGTCTTTGTTTTTTTTTTCTCTCTCTCCCTCCCTCCCTCTTTTTTATTTGTCTATTTCTTTATTTCCCCTTTCGAGGCTGATCGCCCAGGCTTGTGGACGGTAGTCGTCTCAGGTTCTCGGCATTGGGAAGATCAGACAGCCTAACCGCCGCTTCCCGTGCTTCCGTGTTTGTGGCACTGGCTGTTATGATCTCCCAGTCAGAGCTCTCTTGCTCCCCGAGTCGGGCGTATGGGGAATGCGAGCTTGCCGGTAGGCTGTGCTGTGAGGACTGGCACGGGCTGGGCGAGGTCTTTGAAAACTTGGTCATCAGCGCGGCTGGGTTTGACACCATCGTCGAGAGATTCACGACCAGGTTTCATTCATATGACGCTCACTGGCGGCTGCTGCGAGCAAAAGGTACCACGGAAGATCGGCAAAGGACCTTTTCCCATCCTATCACTTGAGATGGCAGAGCTACGGCAATCCTACCAGCCGTGGATCATCCTGATTTCGTCTCACATAGCTTGTCTTCTAGCATCGTGTGAAGCGTGATGATCGTTGGGATCTGTTGAAGGAGCGTCGGAGCGTCATCTCGCTTCCTCCTGTCTGATAAAGACTGGCCCTCGGACCTTCATCCTTGCGATAACCCTCACGACCATGTCGACACGGTAGTGTATCTCTATCCCTCGTCTCCATAGTAGGAGTAGCAAACTGATTGATGCATAGTTGCGCCCCCCCCCCCCCCTCCCTCCCAAAAAGAGAAGAAAAAAAACCAACAAGGGCAGACGAGCGTCCACGCGCCCTTTATCATGGCGTCGGAGCACGATAGCCAAAAACCCCAAGCAGAGTGAAAAGTGGCAGCGAAGCCGTCTTGATTCTTATATGTAGATGGGGATCCTGGTCCTTCTCTATCCTGTATGAACATGCCACCCGTTCACTTTTTCTTTGATCCCTTGCGTTCACAGAGTACAGAGGGAGATACCATGCTCCCGCGCTGGTTCTATCACATCTAACCCGGTCCGAATCCTGTATACTCTAAATCGTGCTTCTTGTTCTTGTTCTTCTTCTTCTTCTTCTTCTTCTATATCGCGAATGCCCTTCCCCTTCACGCCTCTGCCTTCTTGTCGCCAAAGCCGTAGTGGTAATTGAGGTACCGGTAACTCTGTGTGAGCTGAGCGCCGGCGTTGGTGAAGTGGCAGGCGAAGAGCAAGTAGTTCCGCGGCGTGACGGCAAGGGAGTATCGCATGAAGGTGAAGGCGTAGACCACGAGCGCGCCGGTCATCGGCCCCGAGATCCTGGACAGAGTGGACAAGAAGTCGTCAGCACATCTCTGCTGTTCGTGGTCGGGAAGGAAGGAGGTTTTTTGGTTTTTTCTTTCTCCCCCAAGGCTCACAGGTCAGGGCTCTTTTGTGTGTCCAGCACGGCCGCGATAGGGATTCCAAAGTTGGACGCTGGGCCCCAGAAGTCTGGGAGTCGGCAACATTCACACGTTAGCATTCCCTCGAGGGCGCATTCCGGAGAGAAGGCGAGAGAGAGAGAGAGAGAGAGAGTGTGTGTGTGTATCTGGGTCAAGACGCACGCGTGGAGCAAAAGTAGTCGGACACCGGGTTGGACCGGATCTTGGCGTTCACCGCCTTGACGAGCGCAGCCATTTTGGATGGGCAGTTTTCTTCTTCTTTTCTTTCGCAAGGCTCGCGGGCGGTGGAGAAAGGAGGATGAGGAGAGAAGGGTATAGAAGGAGGAAAAGAGGGAGGAGGAGGGGTTGCGATATTGGATATTGCGTGCCGCCGAATAAGCGGAAGACGTGATACGCAGAAAAGCCCCGACGGTCGGGGCTTGATTTTACAGTAGTAGTAGGTCCGGAGTTTACACGCGGGGATTACACCCTACCCTACAGCCTTTTCAGGGTTTCCCGATAAGCGGAATCGTTACTATAGCCAAGCATTACGGTGGACACCCCGGCATGCTGGTTGGTGGTGTACACTGACGAAGTACGAAATACTTACTTAGTACTGTACTCAAGTAAGTAGTTCCAACTGCAGAGTGTAAGAAGTGTGCAAGACTGCTCACTGCTTTGTGCGTCAGGCTCAGAAGTTGGCTCAGCTTTGTTCAGCTTCACAATGGAGCTCTTGGGCATCCGGACTTTGTACAGACCGTGCTAAGACAACAAATTTAAAACGAAGAGTGCATGAAATTTTAGACTTTCCAAAAATGAATTATGATGAGGTTCAGGAAGGAGACTATCTTGGAAAAGTACTACTGTTTTTTTTTAGAGAGCGAGCCTGAAGGTACAGCAAACAGAGGTCACGGGCTGACCGGCTTTCGCACGTATATGCTAGAAGGGAAAGGCAGAAGAAGCCAGGGTACTGAGATCGAAGTCCAGGGTAACTTAGAGGGTATAGAAGTACTTATACAGCCTGCTTGCCTGGGTTCTAGCCTCTCCACTACAGACACTCTTTAATGCAGTTGGACGGCACAATCACCATTGCATTTGGGCCCAACACTCTCTCTAATTGCTGACGCGTGCGCCGTCTAGCTCGGGAAATAGATCAAGGTCTTTATGTATTAATAGTGACTCAGTGAAAGCCAACGTATCATACCATTCCATGAGTTCTTCCTTCGTGATCAGTTTCCATATTAGTTGTGAATTTCCAGCGGTTCTCCTATGGCACAACATAAAATTTGACAGCCCCTCACACCAACTCGCCAGGTGCACTGTCCCAGTTGGTAGTTCATGACCTCGGTACGTAAGGAAATACTCTTACAACGTCGCCGTCATGACCAATATTGGCAATGAACAGACGGAATTGTGGCCGCAGATTGTGGACCGTCTTGCTCGAGAACGGCCTGATACAGCCTACGGTTTTTGGCCTCTGGCCGGTGACTCCTACGACGCAGGTTTCCGCACCATCACGTATGGCCAGCTGGCAAACATCATCAATGGCCTCGCGTGGTGGCTGGTGAGGCAGATCGGACGAGGTCAACAGGACAGCCTGGACGTCTTGACCTATGTCGGGCCCAATGATGTCCGACTGACAGCCATGGTCATTGCTTCTATTAAAGCTGGCTATACGGTGGGTGGCCATGTCCTCTCTTCTCGGGCCGGCGGTTGTGGACATTTGCTAATCAATAATTTTTTTTTTAAAGTTGTTTTTGACATCACCTCGTAATAGCCCTGCTGCGCAACAATCACTCTTCCAGGCCCTGAAATGCCAGACACTGGTCACAACAGACGTACAACTACCAGCAGTTCTACCGATTCTTGACACCGTCAAGCCACGCTGCCTGGTGGTTCCGAGTCTCGACGAGCTCTTGAGCGAGTCATCTCCGATGTTCACATATGAGAGACCGTTTCAACAAGGGCGCTGGGATCCGCTCTTTGCCATGTACGTCTTTTGCGAGCGTGAATAAAACCGGTAGTGCTTTGTCCCCGTGATCACTAGAGGTTCATATACTGATGATCTCTTGCAGTCACACCTCGGGCTCAACAGGTATTCCTAAGCCTCTTGTATTCACGCAAGAATCATTCGTGCGATCCTACGCCCTTGCCACCAAGGAAGTCCCTTCGGAGCAGCAAGGCGCCACCTCAGTTGAACGCCTTCTGGCAGGCAAACGGATGATGGTGACACTGCCATCCTTCCATGTGAGACCCAAAAGTTTTTTTTCCTCCTTTCTTCCTTTCCCAACAGCCAGCATATGCGATGGCTCATTCGATTATTTGAGTATAGGGCGCTGGTATCATGCTGTACCTGTTCTGGGCGATTCGTTTCGGCTGCACCCCCGTTGCTCCTGCAGGCGTCGGCATCGTGACAGCCCAAGGCCTCGTCGATGCCCTTAAGCACACGTCCGCCTCTGTTGCCATCCTCGTGCCATCCGTGGTGGCAGACCTCGCGCAGAACCCAGACGCGCTCGCGTACTGCGCCCGCCACCTCGAGCAGATCCTGTACTGCGGCGGCGATCTCCCACAGGCCCTTGGAGATATCGTGGCTGCGCAGATCCCACTGCGAAGCTGGTGGGGGGCTTCCGAGGTTGGCATACCGCACCAGCTTGTAGCACCAGGCCTCGGCCCCGGTGACTGGCGATACATTCGATTCCACCCGTTACTGGGCGCCGTGTTTGATCCCGTGGCGGACGGCGTCTATGAGCTCGTGATCAAGCGGGACGACGCGCTCTGCCAGGCAAGCTTCAGCATTCAGGGCCAAGAGGGCCTGCGTGAATACCGCACCAAAGACCTGTTCCAGCCTCACCCTACCGTCCCCGACGCTTGGGCGTGGCGTAGTCGGGCAGATGATATCATCGTCCTGCTGAACGGGGAAAAGACCAACCCCGTCTCTATGGAGCAGCACATCGTGGCTCACAACCGCGAACTGAGCGGGGCCCTGCTTGTCGGCACGCAGCGCTTCCAGACTGCTCTCCTCATTGAGCCGGTTGCCTTGTCGGAAGAAACGGGTCCTCTGACGACGTCTGAGCAAGCTGCACTGATCGAACGCATCTGGCCGTCAGTTCGAGAAGCAAATGCAGTCGCGCCGGCCCATGCGAGGGTTGAGAAGTCTTTGATCCTCGTGGTGGACCGTCCTTTGATCCGAGCAGGCAAGGGCACGATCCAGCGTGTGGCAAGCGTTCAGCAGTACGGTGATGCAATTGAGGCCCTGTACACCCACGCTGAGGTAGCGATGGGCGATGAGGATGGTCAAGGTGAGGCATCTTGGAGTTCGACTGATGCTGCGAGTGTCGCTCGCTTCGTTGGCGAGTCTGTCTGTGCTGTTACCGGCTGGCCGAATGCCGACCAGGCCGATGATAATCATGCCACTGGAACCTTCTTCGACCACGGTATGGACTCCCTCATGGCTCTCCAGCTGATCAGGCGCCTGCGGCGTGGCCTACACCGTCCTGATCTTGGTCTGTCTACAATCTACTCGAACCCGACAGTCGCTCAACTAAGCACAGCAATAACTGCCCAAAGTCTTGAGACCAAGGACGGAGATGCTCTGCTGATGGAGCCTATGCTGGGCACGTACCGTGCACTCATCCAAGAAATCACAGTACCAGAGCCAAAGGATCCCTCTTTGGGCAAAGGCACCAAGGATGAGCCAGTCACAGCCATCCTCACCGGCTCTACTGGTACCATAGGCACGTACCTCCTACGTGCCCTGCTCGACCGACCAGGAATCGGACACGTCTTCTGCTTGAACCGCGCTAGGGATGGTGGGAAATCTGTCCAGGAGACGCGAATGGTCGAGAGGGGACTAGATCTGACAGACCTGGACAGGCGAGTCACATTCCTCCAGGCAGACCTAAGCCGACCCCATCTCGGACTCGATGACAAGACCTACAAAGAGCTGTGTGCTCGCACCGGCCTCCTCATTCACAACGCCTGGCCCGTCAACTTCAACCTCGGACTGGCTGCCTTTCGACCGCAATTGGCTGGCCTGGTCAATCTTTTCCGGCTGTCCACAGCGGCCACCGGCCTCGACCAGGCCGCCTCCTTCGTCTTCATCTCATCGGTCAGCGCCGTGGGGACTGGCGGGCCTTCGGTCGGCTACTCGCCTGCATCTGAACGTATCCTCACTCTTGATGACGCCCCAAAGTCGAACGGGTATGCACGCAGCAAGTTCCTGTCTGAACTGCTTTGTGACGCTGCGGCTCAGCGACTGGGGATTCCAGTTACTATTATTCGCGTTGGTCAAGTTGGGGGCGCTGTACGACCGTCAAGTAGCGGCGGCGGCGGCGAATGGAACCGCAATGAATGGCTTCCCAGCCTTGTTCTCGGGTCTCTATCCATGGGCTGTCTTCCAGACAACCTAGGTTCTCAGTTCTCCGAGATCGACTGGCTACCAGCGGATCTTCTGGCCGATGTCCTGGTCGACCTTGTTGAAGGCAAGCAAGCCAGTCCTGGATCCGAGGACACAGGCGGAGCCCAAGTATACAACCTGCGAAATCCCCACACCACGACCTGGAATCTTTTGCTGCCATCCATCATGGAAGCAGCCAAGGCGTGTCTCGGACCTGATCGTGCGCTCGGGGTGGCGCCACCGTCTACATGGCTGAAGCGACTAGATGAGGCGGCGTCTCAGGAGGCTGAAGACGGAACGGCCACAGCGACGAACCCGGCCATCAGGCTGCTCGACTTCTACCGGAGCTACTTGTGGGCTCAACCCGAACAACAAGGTGTGAGGCAGGACATGCCGCCCATGTCGATCGGGCGTTCTCTTGCTCGAAGCACCGCGCTTCGGGAAATGCAAGCTGTTGGTCCAGAGTGGATGCAGAAATGGGTTCGCGAATGGATGGCGTGAATTTGACAGGGCGATGCAACTTTCCGGCATTTCAGGTAGTTAGCCATCTTTTCTCGTTATATGTCAAGGTCGCTCGCTACTCACAGACGCAGCTCATGCTCCCATGAGAACCTTTGAAAAAGACTCTCCAATCCCTTTCCCCTTCAAGAACAACTCTAGAGCGGCCATGTCCCCTCTATTCTTCCTAGCCCCTCTCTTCTCGCCTAGGTCGTCCGTAATCTCCGTCATATCCTGAAACTTCCGCCCTCCCTCCCCACACTCCTCTCGGAACCTCTCGCTCACTTTCTTCTGGTGACTCGGGATATCCCCCCAGCTCTCGTTCTTGATCGCGTTCATATAGTCGTCCACATCCTTCGAGGTGCCCTCCAGGCACAACATCCCGGGTTTCCCAGCCAGGACGAAGCCGGTGAGCCTGTAGCGCGGCGCATAGGTGACGAGGTCTTTGCGTTTTTCCCGTGTCGAGAGGGAGGTGAAGTAGAACCAGACGCGCAGCAGGGGGCCACTTGCTATCTCATTCGGATTTTGCATGTTTTTGACGGCTTCCTCGCTCTTTTGTAGATGATATCTCGGAGCATTTTCCTTCACGTAGTCAAACGCTGCTAGAATGTCATCCGCAGGCATGGCAGCCACGAGGTCAGCTACCTCGGCCCGAGACATCCAGGGCGGTTGGCGTAGTGTGTACAGCAATGGTGGCGGTTCATTGATGTGTTTTTCTTTTGATCGCAGGGGGACAGTGACCTTGAGCTGTATCGACGGCCAGAACGACGTCGCCTCATGAGATGTCTCGATGGGTATGGTGACCATGAAGCTGAGGTCGGCAGGGAGACCTTGCGTGCTTGACGATTCTGGAGCCTCACACCACTCGCGTGCCTTGTCGATGGTGTCCTGTAGTGCCAAGTAGTCGGCTTCCTCTTCTGCAGGCGGATACATGGCCCTGATGAGCTCAACCATTGCCAGCTGGGATTCGACCAGATCGCGTGGGAGGGTCTGTTCTGTGAGTTCCGTCATGGTTGTTCAGGACATGATCAGGCCTGGCAACCTCGAAAATATGAAATTTCGGTAGATGTATTAGAGCCCTGCTGGCTTGGGGCATCGACTCGTCGCTGGCTGCTGTCGAGCCAGGCGATCGTCGACTTGGTGACTTCGTATGGCAGAGACGGTATCCTTCTAGGAATATTTCAGTCAAGTGAAGGCCCAGCATTCATCAAAGAGAAGTTAAAAAAATATAGATACAGTATAGACAACAGAGATATCTGATACTTCTTCAAGACACTTTCAAGAAAGATCTCTGGAAAAGAAAACCAAAAGCAGTTGAGCTTCATAGATAAATCAGATATCAAGAAATCAAACCTTCGTGAAAACAGAGCCAATCTCTGGGTTCTGCCGAGGATCGGCGTGCGTTGAGAGGGTTAGGGGTGACTGTACTTGCTTAGTCAGCATTGCTGTTCGCTTTTATCACTGGGAAGACATCATTAATTCTTTGTATTTTGATCCTACATAAGATCTTTAGGCAGGTCAGTTCAGAACGCAGCTTGGTCACAGTGGCAGGAATATTGCCTTCCAAAATAGGCCTGGAAATTCTGGCATCAAAACAGCCCTCCTCCTGTCCAAAGCGATGGAACCACCAAAAACCATGGTCCATTACTGACTGACCTTTCGATTGGGACCAATCACACATGCGAAACCCTTTGCGACTCTGCACTTTCATCCGTCGTCCTCCGACCAGGCCATTGCCACCGCTGCTGGTGCCGGCCTCCCTCCCCCGGCGGCGGAGCCATCCTAAGCCGAGCAGGGCCCTCCTTCTTCGCAGTCAGCATCCAAAGGCTCTCCCTCCTCCCAGCATCCGCGTTCGGCGCACTCGACTGCCTCCTGATCATCGCCGCCTGCTGCAGCTGCGAGCGCTTCTCGCGGCGGGCCTGGGCGCGCCTCCGCCAGCTGTCCCGCCCCCTGGTGAAGGAGTGGCGCAGGGTTCTCCAGAGCTGTGTGCCTGCGTCTGTCTGGAGGACCAGGACCAGGACGAAGAAGGGCACGCAGACGGTGACCATGATGACGACGAAGCGCCAGTCGGTAGGAGGGATCTTGAAGGTTTCCATTCCGAAGATGGACTATGCAGGCATCATCATCAGCACGTGTTTTTCTTTCTCAACTAAGGAAGCCGGCGGACAGAAACGCATGTGGAAGAGGTATTAAAACACACCGTGACGAAAGTCAAGGGCATGAACAACATCGAAACACCCGTGAGTATCTTGATATTCTCCCCCTGCTCGATGGTCGTCCGGTTCTCCTTCACCGAGCTCCCGCTGTAGAGCTGCTCCCGCAGGTTGTCAATCTCCCGCCGGAGCTGCTCGTTGGCCTTGATCAGGGCCTTGAGATCTCGCACGGCAGCCTCCAGCTCGTGGCGGAGGTGGTCGAGCCGCGCCAGGTAGTTGCACCCCTCGGCGCTCTCTGGGTCCGGGTGTGGCCAGAGGGTTGGGTGCTGGCCCAGCCAGAACGCAGGGGTGAACGTGTCAGAGTAGGCGTTGACCATCGACCTGATGCTGTCGTTGACCATGGACAGGCTGTTGTATGCCCAAAAGTACCGCCGGCTGAACGTGAAGTCTGCGTCCTCGAACAGGAGCTTGTCGCGGAGCTTGAGGTCGAAGATGAATTGGTTCTGGATGATGAAGCCTCTCCGTCAGTGACCTCCCCCTCCCAAATTCGCAGCAAGTGTCTCGAACGTAGCAGCAGAAAAAGACTTACCGGAGGGATGACCAAGCCTGCAATCTGCTCGTTCAGTCGCCAGAGCCTCTGGCCTGCCGTCTTGTATTCCGCGACCAGGCACTCGAGGAAAGCATGCGGTCCGCTGTGACACAGAGTGCTAGCCAAGTCGCGATCCGAGTCGATGCAGTCCGGAAAACAGCGAATGTTGAGGACGTGAAAGGGAGAGAAGGTGTCAAACACTGATCCCATCTTGATCCTGTTGCTCCTGCTTGCTCGTCGCGATACCTTCTCCCTGACTTTTCCCTCGAGGGAGAGTGCTACGATGGCGCTGCACTCCGACAGGTTGATGTGGTTCTCCGGGTCTACATCTGTCTGCCCGCAGTCGTGACGCTGCCAGGAGCTGGGCGTGATGCCCTCGTCTACCACGGTGTAGTATTTGAACACGAAGAAGAACGACCTCCGGCGGATCGCCTCGTGCTCGAAAGCCCTCAGCACGTACGGCGTGGTCTTGCCCTTGTTGAGCTTGTTCGAGATGAGGTGGGAGAACAGCTCGTCCATGTCAAAGTATCTTCCCAAGGTCATGTGTGTACCGGCAAAAGAGGTCGCTGAAGGATGTTGAAGTATCCTTTTGGAGACAATCCAAAGGTTTTTTTTAGCTCATATGCCCTCTCGTGAAGGGGGAGAGAACTGGACCAATTCTCACTTACGTTATCCTTCCAACAGCTATTACTTCGTCCATGTTGACATCCTACTACTTGTTTCAGCCAGCGAGGCCTCTCTGTGCAGACGAGGCATTCATTATTGGGAGTCAGTACGAACCTTGATAAGGTCCCAAGCACCGTTGGACTCCCAAACTTCGCGGCGCCTGCCAACGCAGCCGCCACCCTGTCGAGGTACGACAGACCCGTCTTGACAAATGTCATACACTTCGCAACTAGGAACCTGCTCGCCAGGATCCACAATATCCAGGTCGAGACTGAACAGCGTCGCCACAGTGAGCTCGTCCCGCTGCCGAAAGACATCCCCAAGAGCGACGGCCGTGTCCTCGTGCTTCTCCGATATGCGACCCAGATGCTGGATCAAGTCGAAGTCCGTGTACGATGAGGACGACAGCGGCCTCTGTACACAACTGATCGGGCCTGTCCAGGTCGGATGAGCCCCTGTCATCGGGCTGAGCACTGGAGAAATCGGCCTAAAGCTGGATTGGTCTTGTTGGTGATGGTGGTGGTGGTGGTGGTGGTGGTGCTGCTGCTGCTGCTGCTGCTGCTGCTCATTCTTCTCTATTTCGGTTTCCTCAAACATCACCCTGTGGCCGTGGCTAGACAACCGTTCCCGGCCGGCCCAATCGTCCGCAGCGACACCTCCAGGTCTCTTGCCAATGCTGAGACGCATCGGCATCTTTGTTGAAAACCTCAAGCAACTAATAAGCTGACGAGCGGATGAATTCCATGGCTTGCGTCACTAGAGGTCTTGTCCGACTGAAAGATATTTGAGAGGTAGTACGAGAGTCACTATTATTGTAATTACGTATCCCAAGAAAGGAGAGAATGGAAATGTTCGCTGCGGTATAAGTCTCATGGAAACTCTAGAACACCGGGTCCAGGCACCTCCGGGACAAGGCCGATGTCTCACCTTTTTCCCACAGCAGACGGCCCACGGGATAGCTTCCACCGGAAAAGGTATAGAGAGAGAGAGAGCCCAATGTCGATAGCATCGGTAAGTAGTGAGTTTCTTCCGCTATACAAAATGATTAATGGTTATTTCCTTTGGTAGAATTGCTTTCTAGATGGTGTGAAGGAAGAAGGCACTCGTGAGTGAAGACATGATTGCCGTGCGATCGGGCTTGCCCTCTTCCCCTGCGACCCAGCCTGAAATATCTTGGGTCAGAGACATGGGAACTATCAATTTTATTATGGAACTCGTGTGTGTGCAAAGATCCAGCTGATTCCGGATGCAGCCAGAAATGGGACATACCGTCGACGACCAAAGAGACTTGCACAGGACGGATAATCTTGGCTTTATCCGCCGGCGCCCGTAATACATCACAACGCCCACCATCCATCTCAAAGAACGTAACAGGTTTTTATTTATGACCAGCTTGAGTGCAACCAGACACTTTCTTCGTAGACTACCAGATCAATCTAATTCACACAACACAAGGGGGGGGGGGGGGGAAAGAGCCTTTCGTGAGATTCTCGAACTTCAAAAGAACGCCATGCTCATGCAATCAATCATCCGGCTCTTCTCCTGGCCCATCTCAAATATAGCTTTCCTATTTTTATGCTCCACTTCTTTGCTCTCAATCATCCTCCTCCGCCATTTCGCATCTCGACCACACCAAAAAGGTCACCGTCTATGACGCCTCCCTCTCTCTCTACCTTAGTACGTCAACATCTTGCCCTCCGACCTCCCTTCAACCTGCTGTGTCGAGAACGCGCAGTGCATGTCCTTGATCGATACTACCTCGTACGTGCCCTCCTGGCTTGCCCTGACCACCTTGCTATAGTCATAGCTGACGTCGTGCCTTGTCTCCAGCACCTGGCTTCGCTGGCCCTTGCGCTCGTTCGTACTGCGTGTGTATGTAAACTCGAATGGCGGCGTACCTGTAAAGTCAAACAGGATGTCTACCTCGCCGCCCTCGTGGATGTCCGACCGGACTGTCCTGCCCTTAGAAATCCGCACGGTCGGGAACGGATGGATCGTCTTGCTGATGTTGACGGCGGCCTGGCACTCGGAGGCCTTGTCCCTGATGGATGTGATGGTGAACTCACCGGCGGTCTCGGCGAGCCGCTTAAAGTTTGTCGTTGTGGACTTGGCTTGGCGCGTCGTGCCATCAAATACATACTCGACCTCGAATGGTGGAGTGCCGACCAGGGTGTAGGATATACGCTCGCCAATGCAGTATTCCTTCCGCTGGTCCAGGGGATAGATAGAGGGGGCGTCGTAGAGCTGGACCTGGACGGAGGGTCCGCCTGTCTCGTAGGTGCGCCTGCATCCGCGGGCGTCGCTGACCTGACGGATGCGAACGGACTGGCCGCCAAGTCGCAGGTATTCCCTTGGGATCTTGACCTGCGACTTCTCTTTCTCCAGGCCTTCGACACGGACGGTCTCTGTGCTCGCACCGCTGTCGTGCTTGATTTCGAAAACCACCGTCCAAGGTGCTGTGCCCGAGAACTCAATCGCCACCGTGTCTTCAACATTTTGATCCGCCATGCAGCTCTTGTACGTCTGGCCGGGTCTCGCGAACCTGGCCGTAGGTTTCGGGTTGACCCTCTGCTCAAGCCTGACGGGACTGAACTTTTTGTTGTCATCGTAAAGACTATCGGACAGGGTGGAGAAGAGGTAGGTGTACGTCCCTGCCCTTGAGGTATCCATCTGGACGGTAGCCTTACTGAGGGCAGCGTCGAAGTTCTTCTTGTTGATCGCCGAATTTCCACTAGTCGGCTTGTGTCTGACCTCATACTCAACGTGGTATGGAGGAGAACCTAGAGAGAATAATTAGCTGATGTGCGGGATGCAAGATGAACAATTGTACAAGCAGGGACTTACCGACGAGGCCAACTTCGAACCCATCCATGTCTCCTTCGCAGACATCGTTCTTGATATACGCTCCACTTTTATTGTGGATGCTGGGAGATTGCAAAATAGCCAGGCTAGGTCGGGGCCACCAGTCCACCTCAAATAGCGCTGCCTTGGGATCAACAGTGCCAGGACACCGGCCGTCATTCACGTTCACAATCTCGTATGTACCGCGTTGTGTGACGGCGAGCACGTCGTTGGCAGACAGCAGATCATTCTTGATGATCTTGGCGTTCGGGCCGTCGTTCAGATTCTTGTAAGCAACCATCCACGGCCCTTCTCCGCTCAGACGGACGGGCAGCTCGGTTTGCTCCTCTTCGATGGCCATTGTCTTGAACTTTCCGTCCAGCAGCCCAAACGCAGCCCGTGGCCGTTGGCGTCGGACAGCTATCTTGTGCTCGTCCTGGAGGAAGATGCGGCAACCTGATGTGTCCTTCACAGAGACCAGAGACACGGAATACTCCCCGCCTGACGAAAACTCTGGTGTCCTGAGCTTATAGGTCTTGCCTTGGATGCCCTCGACCTTGAAGAGCTGCCTCTTGCCGTCGTGAACAAGCTCCCACTCCAAGGTGAAGGGCGCCTCCCCGGCCGAAAAGATAACGTCAAACACGACGGCTTCGTCCAGGCAAGCCGAGGTCTTTTTGGATTCCTTCCGTATGTAGGCCGAGGCCACTGGTTTCACCGTCGTCTCCAGAGTCATCTCCGAGCCGGTGAGAGGTTGGGCCGCATAAACAGCATCGCTGAGTTCCTTAAAGACATACGTGTGCGTGCCGGCGTCTGTGGGGACGAACTCCTCCTGATGCCTCATGTTGTTCGTTGTGAAGCTCTTCCTCTTCATCGCCCCGTTGTGCATAACGTCATATTTGACCTTGAAGGGAGGTGTGCCGACAAAATCGAAGTCCACGGCCATGCCAATAGAATTACCGGCACACTTGTCGGGGATGTCGGTGGAGCGTAGCACGAGGTTTGGTTCAAGAGGATTCAACAGGAGACACGAGACAGGCTCCTGGACGTGTCCGTCGCATGCGCTTGAAGAGACTGACTTCAGGGTGTACAGTCCAGGTGCGGAGATCTTGGGCTGGTCGTTCGCGTTCTTGGCCTTGTACGTGTCAAATGACACGACCTCACCGTGGTCGCCGTTCTTTGTCAGGGTGTCAATTGGCGAGAATTGCCAGCTGATGGTGTGAGCCGTATCCGTCTGGCCAGCCACGTTGAAGCGGATAGGCAATTTGGCAGACTTGCCCTTGGCAACCTTGACAGGATTCCGCAAGTCACAGCCCTCGATCCTAGCCGTCGGGCGTTCCTTGACGTTGAAGTCTTGCACAAGGTGCTTGGGCTTTGGGCGCATCTCTGGGTCATCTGCTGGCGATTGGTACTTGACGATGTTGCCAAACGCGTCCTGAACCTCGTCCACTGAGTACTGCCACGCCCCTCCCGTGTTCATAGACTCGTTCAAGCTCACCGTGACTCTCTCCGCCTTGGCCCACGACACAGAGGACTCGTCCTCCGGCATGACGAGGGCTGACGACCTGTGCGAGCCCATCAGGGGAGACGAGAACCCCTCGGGCTGTAGACTCTGAAAGTGGAAACTGTGGTCCTTGTCCTTGATCCTGCGGCTGTAGTTGATCTTGAGGGGAGGGGTACCAGTCACCTCCAGCGCAAGGTCCGACAGGTCTCCCAGGCAGCGGTCAGAGGACGGCGAGGCAATAACGCGGGCCTTGGGGCAAGGTACCACGAAGGTGTTCGGGGTCGGGCGCTGCACTTCAAGCTT
Source organism: Cryphonectria radicalis (assembly GCA_014849355.1). Lineage (NCBI taxonomy): Eukaryota > Fungi > Ascomycota > Sordariomycetes > Diaporthales > Cryphonectriaceae > Cryphonectria > Cryphonectria radicalis. The sequence continues at coordinate 18,482 of JACWQW010000186.1, forward strand.
GTACTCGTCGAGGACCTTGGCCAGGCGGTAGGCACCAGGCTTCTTGATCGGCCAGTCGAACCTGGCGTCTGCCATTTCGGGATCGCTCTCCTGCCTCTTGACCAGCTTCTTGATCGCCTTGATGTGGTCCTTGGAGAGCTTGAGGGTCTCCTCGCTGTTCGTCTCGAGGTCGGTGCGGATGACCTCGATCTCGACGGGTACGGTCGCGTTGAAGTGAAGGGGCAAAGTGACGGTGCGGTCACCGCCCATACAATAAGCGTAGCCATCAGGGTTCAGGATCGCTGAGCCCTCGGGCAGGATGTTGATGATCTGTTTTCCCAAGATAAGGGAGGCGTTCTGGGTCACGCTGGACACCTTGACGTATTGTTCGGATATGGCGACCTCGCGATCCCAAAAGACCCTCAGGAAGGCCACGATGGCGGGTCCAAAGGGCAGGCCGATGTTGAGCATAACCAGGAGGTCGAACACGGCGTGAAGGAGGAAGACGACGGTGCAGGACAGCTGGGAGAACTCCAGCCATGGTATCCTGAACTCTGGCAAGCCGAATATGTAGATGAAATCGATAAAGATCCATTTCAGGACCAGCCACACGGACTCGCTGTCGTCCTCCACGACCATGACCCAGTCGTAGAGCTTCCATGCGAAGAGGGCAGCGTAGAGACCGAGCGCGTAGAAGCGCTGTGTCGGCGCATCGAGGACGTGGAGGGGTATGACTGGGTTCGTGGGGTACTGAGCTGTTGGAGCCAGTGGGGCTTGAGGCAGCGGTGGTTGTGCTGGACGCTCGGGGGCTGGCTGGGGAGCATTGTTTGTCGGCGTGCCGCTGGGCGTGCCGTTGGGCGTAGGCGGCCGTCTGCCTCTCAGGTTCGTGGCTGGGGTCGCGGGGAAGCCCCCCACTACCCTTCGCGGTGTGTCATTCATAGCATCACCGAGGGGAGATGCGAAGCTGTCTACTCGTGGGCCGAGATATCGGTGTGGGTAGGCTCGCGGCAGCTGATATCTAAAGGGAAAGACACGGTCAGTCGAGGGTCAGTCGAGGCTCCTCGGCGCGAGGACGAAGCTGGGTGGGGAGAGAGAGAGAGAGAGAGAGAGAGAGAGAGACAGAGAGACACGAAGAGGTCCTCCTACCTACCTGTCCTGCTAGGTCATCATATCGTGAACCAGACGCGGTCTTGCAAGGTTGCGCTTGGCAGACTGCTGTGTTCTCACTGCTGAGTAGACGCACCGTTCTCGTTTCGACAAGATCGCGTGGAGCAGCGTGGCTGAGCTTTTGATGAGGAGAGAGAGAAACGGTTTGTTTGCTTGTAAAGTTGTCAAGAGTCTTTCTTGGTGGGCGACCGCGGTCAGCAACGCGCTTCTTTACGCAGGAAAATCCAGCAGGGTATTGGTGACTAGCAGGGGGTGGGTTCAGCGGGTCTCTGGCCCCTGTTGCATCTGCTGATTGGATCCGTCCAGGGCTTGCCTGCCAACACACCACTAGACTTGGCTTACACCTGAAATCTGATTTAACTTTTGGAATTTCCATATTTTAGAAGGAATAAATCCTTTTTAAAACACGGCTAGTTCTTTCTAATCCAGAGAATATATACTCTTTAAACATAAAATATAATTATAAATAAATAAGTAAACCTATAATGCCTTTTTAAAGTAATGTTTCTACACACAGTTGTTTGCTTTTAATACAATCTATTACTTTTTTTTTTAATAAAAAAAAAACTTTAGACTTGCTTTACTTCTGATGTTGTCTTCTTCTTCTAAGCCTTTTAAATCAATTAACCTGAAACCCTTTTTTCATCCTCTTTAAATTCATATTCAAGTCGAATTATCTTCAAACTTGAACCATCCCCAAAAATCATTCAAGATATCTTAAAAATGCAGACCTGTTCTGGAGCCTAGCATGAGGCCTGCAGCACCAAGTACATGTATAGTACATGCTCTGCAGGTTTGCACTTCCCAATACTTGCTGGTAATCTGATGGGCTGGCGAGCTCCAGCCTCATATGTTCATAGGTGCCTTGCCATTTGTTGTTCCCTCTTCACTCTCCCCCATCCACACCAGAAGAGCTACACACCTGCTTGACTTTTTTTTCTCTTCTTCTTCTTTTTCCCCATCTCCAACCCGTTCTTTTCTCAATCAGCCAAAGCCTGACATTGACATTGACATCTGCCGGGTTCCTTCCCCTGGGTCTTGTTTGCATCATCACCATCTATCTCATCAACAAACCCATCCCCCCCCTCCCCTCTCATCCCTTCGCCTCAGCACCCAAAGTACCCAGCCCTGCAGCTCCCACAGCCGACGAGGATACAGATAACCCACTACAGCCCAGCGACAGCAGTAAGGGCACATTAACAAGATGCCTCCATCAGCCATCCGACGTGCTGTCCAGCCACGCAATGCAGCACGCCGAGCATCTGTCAAGATCTCAGCCGCTGCTTATCGGGAGACAAGCCCTGAGGCATCGAGTGACCATGCTGGTGGCCTGCTAGGTGAGGCTCTGACTACCAACACCAGCGATGACCAGGATAAGTGGAAGGCATGGGTGGAGATCGAGTCTGAGCCTGTGAGCAACAATAGCATCAAGGACAGCATATTCTATGAGGATTTTCAAGCTGATAGAGGTTCTCCACATGCACAGGCATTCTTCAGTGGTTTGCTCCGAGGTCTGGGTGTCAAGGACATCACGGTGGCCGAGATGTTCAGCGTTTCCATAGATGACGTCCAGCTCCTACCGTACGTATCTATCTACACGCGCGCACACACATATACCCCCCTCCCACAGTCTCTCTCTCTCCCCCTCTCTCTGTGATACAAGTTCCTCACACAAAACTCCAGCCAGCCTGTCCTAGGCTTCATCCTTCTCTGCAAATACGCCAATGAGGACCAAGAGGAGGCCGCCGTCCCATCATCACCGCCCAGCCTGTGGTTCGCCAACCAGACCATGGCCAACGGCTGCGCGACCGTTGCCCTCCTCAACATCCTCATGAACCAGCCCGCAGTGGACCTGGGCGCCAGCCTGGCCGCCTTCAAGGCCCAGACCGCAGGCCTCCCCCCTCCGCTCCGCGGCTACCTCCTCGACAGCAACCCGGCCATGCGGCAGATCCACAACTCTTACGCCCGCTGCCTGGAGCACCTCAACGCAGACCTCCTGCTCTCCAACGAGTACGAAGACTGCGGCGGCTGGCGTGAGGAGGAGGCGATGATGACAGCGATCGCCATCGCGGGCGGCAGCAAGACGTCCGCCAAGCGCAAGCCCACCCCCACCTCCTCCCACTCCGGCCCCAAGAAGAAGCGCAAGTCCTCCTCCTCCTCCGCCCCAACAACAACCAGCACCGCCATGAACACGGCCACTCAAAGCAAGAGGCGCCGCCGCGCCGCGGACGAGAACGCCTGCCACTACAAGGCCTTCGTGCCCGTGGACGGACAGGTCTGGGTCCTCGACGGCCTGGAGGAGAAGCCCGTATCGCTGGGCCCCGCACAAACACCGGCGGTCGCCACTAATGGGACCGTATATGCTGGTGATGATGGTGATGATGATGATGATGATGACGATAATCATGAGAACCGAGATGCTATCTCCCCCTCCCCCTCCTACCCCCCCTCCTGGGTGCACACCGCCCTGCGCGGGATCGCAGACCGCATGGCCGCCGCGGGGGACGACATGGTCAGCGTCCTGGCCGTGTGCGAGTCCCCGCACCCTGCGCTCCGGCGCGAGCTGCTGACCAACATCCGCACCCTCTCCGCCCTCCTCGCCGCCCACCCGTCCGCCGCCGCCGCCGAGACTGCCTTGCTGGACCAGGACGACAGCAGCCGAGCCACCCTCTGGATCGACCCCGACGGCCACATCGACGAGGACGCCCTGGCCAAGTACGACCTCACGCCCGAGCAGGTCGTCAGCAGTGGTGCAGCAGCAACAGCAGCACCGGCGGAGGATCAGGGCCGCGCGGTCGAGATGCTGCGCCGTGAGCAGGCGCGCATCCGGAGCGAGTACATGCAGGTCAACAGCGAGATCGCGCACAAGGAGGAGCTGTGCTCTGGCCGAAAGAGGGACTATGGGAGCGTCGTGCACACGTGGGCCAGGAAGATCGCGGAGCGGGGGGAGCTGCAGGGTCTCATGGGCTGAGGCTGCTGATTCTCCGGTGGGTGAGAGAAGTGAGTTCGATTGTGATTTTGTTTGTGGAGGAGGGCGTTTAGGGATTTTGGGAGTTTTTAGGGGGGGGGGGAGATGGGTTTCATAATATGGGGAGCCATAAAATACCTCGTGCGGGAGCGTCTGCTGAACCCCATGAAAGACCTCTCAACACAATGGTCCTGTTTAGGACTTCTTCAGTAGGGTGAGGGCGGACGGATGCCCCATGAGAGCAAGAGCCGACGAGGTCTATTTCCCAACGCAGTTCAAGTATCAGATGATGAGAAGCATGCATTATTACCGCGAACGAGATTGCGGCCAGTCCATTCCACGCACCACCTAACAGTCCCAAGCATCCAACCCTGCTTGTTTCCTTCCTCCATCTACATACATCCATTCCTATTTCTCATCCCTTCGCTCCCTTTTTCTACGACACACTTTAGCACACTATAAGCCTATCCCGCCCGAGATCGTCTGTCCTCCTCCTCCTCCTCCTCCCTCCAATGAAGCTCCCCCTTACCTTCCTCAAAAAACTACGCATCCCCCCGTCTACAAGCCTCAAGAGAGAGAGAGAGAGAGAGAGAGATCCAGGCCAAGACCCAACAATCACTCCATTCCACGGCCAAAAATGATCATCAATTTTACAGGGTCAGCCACAGGCAGTGAACCCAGCCACATCCCAGAGGGTAGAAAGCAGCAAATACACACCACCATGATCCTCCTATACACATATCCCACCACCCCCCCCCACCTACAGACACCAGAGAGTAAGTAGTGTCTTTGTTCCATCAGGAAAAACCGAAAAAAAAAAAAAATAAATTTATGCCCATTCCTACTCAAAAAATATTGATTTCTCTCATCTTTAATCATCAAGCCCAGACTTTCCTCTAGATTAGTCATACACACGAAACCCTGATTAGTCATGCACACGAACACGAAACTACCCTTGCGGCATGTGGGGGACCTCCGATCCCTCCCAGCTTCCAAAAAAAAAAAAAGTGTCAGGAATGACGTCATCTAGTCCACAAAATAGTCCATTTTGATTGGTTCTAGCCTAATGCCTGACGCGAGAAAACGCGACGACGCGTCAAACGGGGACGGAAAAGGTTGCAACCTCGGGAATGAGGGGCAAGTGAAATCCCCAAAACTTCCCACCCCTAGCTTCCTCCTTCACAGCACCCTTGCTTATCGGCCACCCAATTCCCACCCACTCTCTCCAGAGTGTTGCCTCGCCAATTCCAATTGGTCTCTTGTCTCCCCTATGCTCTCTCTCTCTCTCTCTCTCTCTCTTGTTACCCATCCTTACTGTTCATACAATTTCTGCCCTCAAAAAAAAGAAAGAAAAAAAAAGGATTATTTCCATCAAGAAAACAACGAAAGTAGTCGTGCAGTGACATGTTCCAAAACGCCATCCAAATCGGGTCAAAAGGGGTTTGGTTGGTAGTGCAGAGAAAATTTTCGTAGGTGGTGATCGGCCTCGTGTGTCTCATGTATTTTTTTTTTCTCTCTTTCTTTTTTCATCGAGGGCATCTGGGTGTTCTTTGGGGGGGGGGGGGAAGGGATTGACTTTGTCGATACAAGGTGTAGACAATCAGGTACGGATCCGGGGGGAGGGGGGGAGGGTAGTGGTGTCGTGAAATGATCATAGTGTTGCAGATTGTTGGGTATGCCCCATCATGTAGAGGTAAAGGGGCTCATCGTGAGCCAGGTATCACGGACAAAGGAAAGGGGGCTGCAGTTTGTTGTGTGTTTAGCCGGACAGGATGATAGTCTGGCGTGGCGATAGTCAAGTCGTTTTCTTCGTAAACAGTTGATTGTTGAGATTCTCGAACCTCCCCCACCCACCCCGCCCTCCTCAGAGGGCCTGGTCAAAGGCGAGGTGTCTTCTAGCCACGCTTCGCGGTGTCTTGGCAGAGCCCAGCCCGATCGGGGTCTTCCACGTCTTCTGGGCCGGGCTGGGTGTCATGTTCAGGTAATCGGCAAAGTTGAACGCCTGACCCGGTGTGTGAGGGAACAGCGGGTTGTCCAGGTTGGGCGTGGCCATGGCCTGGGGGGTGAAGCCGAGGTGCTTGGGGGGTGGTGTAGAGGGCGGCTCCATCTGGCTCCGGGGGGGAAGCCCGGCAGGAGTGGGCGACGACTTCATGTACAGCAGCAGCTCTGCGCCCTCATCCCTCGACTCGAGCCTGCCGCCGTTCTTATCGGCATTGCGTGGGGCGAGGCGGCGGTTGCCCATGACGGGGGTGGTAGGCGGCGAGGATCGGACGCCGCTGAGCTGAAACGAGTGGGAAGGGAGGAGGTCGTCATCATCCTCTTCGGGAACGGCAAAGTTCGGGGCGGTCATGCTTCGGTCGAGCCGGGTGGAGGACGGGAAGAAGGACAGGTCGGGGCCGGTCGAGGTCTTGAAGTGCGTCTGCCGGCGAGGCTTGAGGGGGGAGGAGGAGTGGACCAGGCTGTTGCGGCTATTGCCCCAGGAGACATGGTGGCCCTGGAAGGACTTGTGTGCCGTAGGCGAGAGCCTGTAGCGTTTGGCGGGGCTCGAGGAGAAGTTGAGGTCGTTCTCGAAAGTCGACAGGTATGTTCGCTTGCGGTGGCCGGTGCTGCCACTGCTGGAGCCGATGGCGTCGGAGAACAAGGGTGCCTTCAAGGGAGAGCTCATCAGGGCCCGTGTCGGGTATGGGAGCTCGGATGCGCTGGAGGAGGAGTCGGAGAGGATCTCGCCATCGGCCAGGCGCTTGCGTCGAATGGCAGCCTTGTGCTGTCGGAGCTCCTCCTCGAACTTGGGCTCGATCACGTCGAGGGAGAGGTCCTCCCAGCCCCGTTTGGTCTTGAACTGGGCGAGGGCGAGGCGGCTCTGGAGGCGGCGGGCCATCTGCAAAGGGTGGGTAAAAAAAAACAAAAAAAACGTTGAGACCATGGTCAGCGATCACAAGGCTCGAATGGGTAAAGGGGATGTTCACGAGTGTGTATATATCAATAGGACAACAATGAGGAGATGCATTGATCAGAGGGAAGAAGAGGCCTTCATCATGCTACTTACCTTGCCCACTTCGGCCCTCTTGAGGACCTTGTCAGCCACAGCCTCAGGCTGCTTCTTGGATGGCGACATCATGTTTTTTGATCTGGACATTGACATTGATTGATCTGGTCTGACGCGAGAGAGAGGTTTGTCGTCAGATAAAAAAAAAAATCCCAAAAAAAAAAGAATGGATGAGGACTGCTTGGTCAGGCCAGAGGGTGTTCAGGGCGGAGTCGAGAGGAGGTGCCAGGTAGGTCGGCAGGTAGGCAGGTAGGCTGGCTGGGGTGTGGACGGGAAAAGGGCAGTCAGTGGTAGGCCTGGAGCTTGAGCCCTGAGCAGCAGGCAAGGGGAAAACTGCTGCACTGGCTGTGGTTGATCTAGCCCAGTCAATCCAGTTCAAATTCCAACGAGAAAATACTATGACTTGGGTTGAAAAGAGGTTGGGATAGGATTGGGATTTTTTTTCTCTCTTTCTTTTTTTCCTTTCTTGATGATGTCTTTCACAGTGTGTTTTGTTGAGGGTTTGCAGAGAACTCCCAAAAGAACAGATTTTTTTGCAAAAAGAATTCAACCAGGCGAGGGTTTCGGGGGTTCGAGAGGGATAAATCGGTAGGTACTTACAGCTGAGGTAGGGTTCAAGTGAGGGTTAACGGGCTGGAACTGGAACTGAGATCCTCTTTCTCACTCGCTCTCTCTTTCTCTCTTGCATTCCAATTCCGTCCTGGTCGGCACAAAACCCAAAGCAGACCTGACCTTGTCCTGTCCTAACCTGACCATTCCTCCTCCCAAGGTTTGACCTTGAGAGAAAGAAGAAATCCTTGGACGAAAGCAGGCTTGGCCTCGGCGCAGGACAGATAGAAGATAGATAGCCGTGCCTTTTTCTTCTTCTGAAACTAGAGAAGATGCAATGCAGTGTTTAATACAGTGTCTGTCGGATTGTACAGTGCCAGTGCCAGCCAGCCAGCCAGCATAAGTCCACCACACCAGGTTTCCAGAGAGAGAGAAATCGGTACTATAGCAAGGGAGAAGAAACCATTGCACCGAACAATACACACGCACACATACACACCCACCCAAAAAAAAAAAAAGGGCGGAGGGGGGACCCCAGGGGACAAGGGTCCAGCAACCATCCACTCACAGCTCGTTTGGGCGGGTAAGCTGCACCAGGAGCGCCAGTGCTTAGACCCTTTTTGAACTATTACAGCTCGTTGGTACGCACGCGAGCCAAGGTCACCCAGCCATGCAGTGAGCAGTGAATGGATGGCTGATGGGGACGGACTTGCATGGAGATGATAAGAATAAGACTGGCTTTTGCCCATCCGGAAAAAGAAAAAGAAACCCCCCCCCCATAATCTCATGGATCAGGATCCCTCCCCTCCCTCCCGATGCTCTGCATTTTCTCAATTTTACTCCCAGAGCTTTACCTGCAGGAGCTTCGTTCATGTGGTCATCATTCCAAGTTTGTTCATACTGTACAAAACCCACCAGCTCATCCACCAGAAGAAGCTCTTATGGGTCCCTCCCAAGGTAAGGGAAGGGAAGAAGTAAAAAAATAAAATAAAAAAAACGTAAAGAGAAAAAGAAGAGAGAGAAGAAAAAAAAATTAAGCTCCAGCATGTCTCCACATTACGTATCAAAACATCGATCCATCCAAGGTCCTCCTCCTCCGCCTCAAAACAACGCCTCCCCTCCCCGGGGTACATACTTGTACGGTAGCAGTCACGAGCTCCCCATTCATCATCACCATCACCTGGGGGTGACACAGTCAGCTTCTTTCTTCTAATTGAACCCATTCCAAAATATCTCCTTTTCCCTTCATCATCATCATCATCAAGGAATCCCATTGGCCCGCTTCACCTCATCCCTCGCCTCTCTCTCTCTCTTTTTTTCCCTTCTTTTCCTTCCCTCTCTCTCTCCCCCCCCCCCCAAACCAACTCTGGTAAATCATCCCGCCGCCCAACACGCATCCATTCCTGTCCCATCCCTTTTCAGCAATCGACATAAATCATATCATTACCGCTGTGGCTACGCGAATGATCTTGCTCAAAATCCAACCAACACCTAGCGCCCAAGTAACAAAAAGCTTTAACTAACCCCCAGATCTCGATCTTCTTGGTTGGCCCCAATCTCGGCGCTCCTCCTCCTCCTCCTCCTCATGGGTCAGTTTTCGAGAATGGAGAAGAGGGGAGGGGGGCGGAGGGAGGGGGGGGGGGGTTGCCTTCTGGGCTGGGCTGGGGTGGGCTGGGGGGAAGGGAAGAAGCCGGTTTCTTTTTCCTTTCCCCGGGCAAGCCCTTTCCCTCTTATTCGTAAGCTCGCTTTTTGTGTGTGTGAGAGTGTGTGTGAGAGGAAGAGGGCAGAAAAGAGAGAGAGAGAGAGACACTGGTTTGGTGTGAGTGGGTTTGGGTCCCCACTGCTACCGTCAATTTAACCCCCTGTCTTTAAGGTCCCGAAGCGGCAGGTGGTCGCCTCCCCACCTTACTGAACCCAACCCTGCTTGATTGAGCCTGCTAAGGCTGGCATACAAAACTGGGGGTGTGTGTGTGTGTGTGTGGGAGAACGGGAGAGGTTTCAAGTTTCACGAAGTAGCTGTTAACTATGTAAACCTGGTATTATCTCATATGCAGCAAGTCCAGGTCATCCTCCATCCAAAGGCTGCTAAGACTGTGACATGTGTGTGTGTGCTCTATACAAATGGGCAAGACAAGACGACCCAACCAGAAACTCCTCGACCTTTCTTCCGTGTATGTTTCCCATGTTCCCTTCGACGATGAACCAAGGAACGAACAGCAGCTTCTTCTGTCTACCGATGGACGGGACGAATATGAAGTTGTCTGCAGGCCAAAGAAGAGGGGGGGGGGGGGAGGACGACCCATCGTGATCACCCCGTGTGAATACTGAACCACAGAGTCCGGATCATGAAAAGGCTATCCTGAAACCACCACATCCAAAAATCCGATAAGATATCTCCAACCAGGCGTTGATAAAAGGAGAAACCAGGGCCAGCCTCAACAGGTAAAATATGAGAGAGGGAGGCTGGTGCTAATTAGCCATTAAGAATGTCATATGAGAATATGCCGATGCCTTCTTTCCCTTTCTCTCAAGGGAGGAGGATCGTTGCCTGCTGTGTGTCGCCCTCATGCCTGCCTGCCTGCCTGCCTGCCTGCCTAGTCCGTTGCGTGTAAATGCCGAAAGAAAGAAAAGGCTCCGCTTGTTTGTAGGCGAATGGCGGTGTATCCCCTCGGTTCGTCGCAAAAAAAAAAAAAAAAAAAAAGGAATGGGATTGTCGCTTCGACAAGTTTGTACATGAACTGTGTGCCACAGGTGTTGCGAAACCATAATTGCTCCCTGGTGGGTTCAACCTGGTCACTTCCGGATAATGACCGAAAAGCCGTCGACCCATGAGCCGCAGGAGCCCCAGACACCACAGATATTGTAGCCGTAGGGTGGGATGAGGGTGTGACTAGAAGGGGGAAAAGCTCGTTAGCCTTCTCTTCTGATGTGCGTGGTGAGTCGTCACCCGAGGTCTACTTACGAACTGCCGCCGTTCTTGTTTCCAAAGAAAGGCGAGCGGTTGCCCAGGGAAGTCAAGATCTGGATGCCGTCGATCCAGGCTCCTGATCGCACCACGAAGCCAGAGATGTACTCGCCCTTGCGGATATCTGTAGAAGAAAGAAAAAAAGAGACATTAGCGGCCCCATCTTTTTCAAGTTTCAAAAGACAAAAGAGTGATTACACATCAGACTACTCACCCAAATCAAACACGCCCACATTAACGTTGGCGGGCGTGTTTCCGAAACCCTGCTTCGAGTCATCATCGTAGATAAACTCGATGCCGTCCAGTGCAGCGCCGTGGTACACCACCACCCTGCTGAGCACCCTATCCTGCCGCGTGGCGCTCGTGAACACGAACTCGACGGGCTGGGAGCCCTCGAGCTGAGAGAATCCGAGCTTCTTGCCGCGGAAGCTGGTCCAGCCCGTCATGGGGTTGCCGACGCTCAGCTTACTCTCCTTGCCGCACAGCGCCCGCACGTCGTCCACATCCAGCCCGCCGCCACCGTGGGACTTGATGCTGAGCCGCATCTTGCCCTTGCGCCTGTCCTCGGGAAGGCGCTTGCGCAGTTCGTCCTCGGTCAGGATAATCTGTCGCTTGACCTGGTTCTCCTCGAGGAGCCCCGGACACTCCATCCACGTGGTGCACAGGTCCTCGCCCTCGCCGTAGATCTCGATAAAAGAGATGCCAGAGGGCGCAGTCACGGCGACCTTCCCGTCCTCGACCGGCCAGGCGTGGACCGTGTTGTCGGGGTGTCGGGGCGGGTCATGAGGGAGCGCGAAGCACGGGTGGCTGCGGAAGCGCAGGCAGTCGAGACGGTGCCAGGTGCACTCGTCGGCCTGGGTGACGGGCCCGCCCTTGGACTTGGTCCTGGTAGAGTAGGCCTCGTGGCTCAGGAAGGATCTGTGCAGGTTGACGTAGTCACGCAGCATCACACCATTCGCCTGGTGGGGGCAGCCAAATAGGTGGCCCGTCTCGTGCAGATGAGCGCCGATGCCGATGTTGGCGTTCTCCCAAGAGCTGCCCGCCTCGTTACAATCATTAGCGACGTGTTTTGTGTCGGTGGGGGTGCAGTCCGTGAGCGCCGGGACGACCTCCTCCAGCTTTGCGGGATAGCTGTGCAGGGCGTGAGACCCAAAGATGGCCAGCTTCAGGTCTCCGCTGGAGCTGCCCAGGGCGGCATGGCCCTGGATCACCTGGTCGCTGGGGTTCCAGTGGCTGTCCAGGTACATGCAGGAGACGTATTGCTCCTGTCCCGGCCGCAGGTTGAAGTACTTCCTGACTGCCTCCGCCGCCATCGGGAACAGCCCACCCTTGTCGGCTGCCTTCTGGTTCTGCTGTGCGATGTCCAGGTTTCTGATCTCGGCCACTGTCTTGTCCATCCGGATGACGTGGATGCGCGCCTCGTTCCTGAGCCTCCCGTTCTCGTGGTCCCTCGCGCAGGTGGTGCCCTGGGTCCACTCCTCCTCAAACCTAAACGTGCGACGGCCAAACTTGTTGCGGAACATCTGCTCGGCCGTGAATGCCTGCCAGAGGTAAGCAGCCATGCGGAACTTCTGGATGGCGAGATTGAGGTCGTTGCCCTCCCTCTTGGCTCGTTCTGGGGGCGCATCGAAGGTCTCGGGCGAATCCTTGGCCACCAGGATCGCCAGCTGCAGAGGCGGGGAGGACGAGGGTGGCAACGAGTTGATGGTGAGCGGCGTGGAGTGGATCGGGTTCGAGGTCCCGCTGTTGGCAAGCTTGGGGCTGAAGAAGTCGAACCGCAGCTTGTTCACACCAGACTGCAGATAGACCAACGCCTTGAAGTGGCAGTCGCGGACTGGCCATGACACTGGGGGATAGTCGTCGTCCGGCCGTGACACCGTCACCTCTCCGTCAATCGATCGTCCGACTCCCGCGCCAACCGTGCCCGTTATGATGAGCACCTTTTGCGATACCTGTGTGTAGCCGATCGTCAGCTAAGAATTCTCGGACGCGGCCCCTCTCCTTTCAAGCTGCCATGCCGATGTCAAGCCAGCAGTGCGCGAAGGCCCAACCCCGACCTGCAAATGAAGGTGTAGTAGCCCCAGAGGAGAGAGGCCATCGGGTCTTCCCACTCTTCCCCTCCCTTCCTCTTCCTAGCGATCCGATGACTTATCATCCCAACAACACACCAAATGGCATCAGAACTCACCCAAGCACCATGCCGTATGTTATCAATCTGCGGCGCATAGGGCGAGACGGGCAACTGCGGCTGCGGCCCTCGTCCACTGGTCGGCGGCGACCCTAATCCCGTCATACCAGACACGCTGTATCGATTGCTGTTGTTGGTCGCCGCCCGCAACGGTGGTCGTAGGTGTGGGATAGGAGGGACCGCGGGTGTATCATTCGGTGACTCGCTCAACTTCTCCTTGGACAATTGGTGGTTGAGTGCAATGTCGGACTGTCCTGCGACCGAGGGGGCGCCGGAGGGAGGCGTCAGCGATCCGCTGGTGGGTGTGCGCCCGTTGCTTGCGTCGCTCGAGGCGTCGGTGGCCACATCGGTGGAGGACTTCTCGGTCTTGAAGCTGGCCTTGGACCGTCGTCTGATAGACTTGATGGACAGCAGGCTGGGCGCCATGACTGCTGTTGGTAAGCGCTCGGGGGGGCGGCTGCTGGTGGCGTCGAGTCGAGTCGCTAGGATGGAAGATTCGTTTCTTGTTTATATTCCCAACGGTACCGCCACAGAAGGTACGAGACCCCTCTGGGCGATCTTGTATGCCTCTTTTCTTCCTCGAAGACGGGCACAAGCGGCGAGGTCTTGCCTGACCAATTCACCCAAGTAGCAGGCAGCAGCCACGGAGGAGGATTCGTTGTCAGGGGACGAGATGTTGTAGCGGTGATGGGCGAGCGAAAGAAAGAGACAGCAGTGCAGGCGAGGTCGTCACTGAGAGGGGATGAGGCTCGGCGGGACAGAAAGCTCTGAGAGGGGCCCAAATAAGCTGGGAAAATCAAGGCCAGGAAAGATAATGCGAATAGCCCGCACGTCCAACAACAACAATCACAAGGAGTTTAAGTGGAATCCCGTCCAAGTGGGCTGCAGGACGCAATATTGGGTTCCAGGCGTAGAGTTGGTCGGCAGGTCCAGCCAGGGATACCTTGTGTGTTGCGGCGGGAGAGGGGAAAAAAAGAAAGGAAGAAAGAGAAAAAAAAAGCGGTCCCCAACGTCCTCTCCCTAGGTTTTTTGGTTTTGGTTTTTTTTTGGCTAGCAAATCGAAACCGATTCAGAGCGCGCGTTGGTTTTGGCGAGCACAAAGGGAGATTGAGGTGTCGTACTATGAAAAGCAGGCCAAGGTTTAGCAGGGAATGAAGGATGGGGTCAATATCGATGTGGAGGTGCCGAGCCGGGCTGTGAAGAACAGGCCGGAGATGGGCTTTCCAATGACGTAGCGACGTTTTCAATATCTCCGCCTGGAATTGGACATGGGCCGTTCAGACGAAAAAGAAGGAAGGAAGGAAAAAGAGTAATCGTTCCAAGGGGGGGGGGGGCAGTCAAGATCAAACAAGCACTAATGACCAACAGCTACACAAGACACCGACCAAGGCAAGCCGAGCCGTTGAGGGAAATAACAAAATCAAAAGGGAAACCGGCGCGAGGAGATGGCTCGAGGAGATATCCCGGCCGGCTGGCTGGCTGGCTGGTGGCTGGGAGAAGGGGGGGGTGGGAAGGTTCAAGTAACGAACGGGTAGAGTACTGAAAGCAGATCCCATCTACCGATCCTGCTTTCTGGGAAACCGGATTTGTCACTTGGGACGCTGCTATAGTAAAGGACAGATCTGAGCAACCTTGGTCCGATGTTGTGGAATGAGATGAAATAGGGACGGGGCTGCTGAAGATTATGAAAATAGGAGAATGAGGATCTGAGCACCCGGAAAAAGAAAAAGACAAAGATAACGAAGATGATGGTTGACGATTCAATAAGATGGGAGAGTAATGGGCAGGGTGGGCTTTCAGATAGATGAGTAGATGATAGGGGAAAATAACAATTAAAGAATAATTAAAAATAAAAATAAAAGGCGCAAAAAAAAAAAGAAAGAAAAAAACATCAATGTAGTACAGCAGTGGTGGTGAGAAATGTCAACGCACACACGGCATTATCGGCACACAGCAGGATCGTGATTGTCCCATCTATGTAGTACTACTAAGCAATATAGTGCTGTACAGTACTTGTTGAGGATTGATGGTGACACCAACAGTACGCATGCATCCATGCATGTTTTAAACGTACATGGTGGATTACTGTCCTTTTTTTCTTTTATTCCCTCTTCTTTCTTCTCTGTCTCTCTTTTCTTTCTTTGCCATGAATTTTAGATGGCATTCTGACTTGTCTCATGGCAGGTGCTACCCTGTTAGGCCTAGCACCATTGGGATCCCCCTTCTCTCTCAATCCACCCTTGTCCACCCTAATCCACCCCTCCTTCTTCTATTTTCCTCCTCCTGCCACCTGCTCCTCCTCCTCGTCCTGTTCCTCCTCCTCCTCCTCCTCCTCCTCCTTCTCACCCCCAACCCTCAGAACAAGCTCTGAGAGCGAGGAGGCTCTGTGCGAGAGGGGACACGCGTTGTGTGACCAGGGGGGTGGGAATGAGAGGCTCATCCTAGGAGATTCCGTGCTTATCTATCTCATATATTGGCAACTGGGGAAATATATTTCCACCACCCCATCGGTGCTCTACAAGTGTGGCTGCTGTCTCATTGTCCTACTCCAGCCAAGCCACTGAAGCCTCGGAACAGGTGTTTGAAGTTTATGAACAGGAGGAGGAGGAGGAGGAGGAAAACAAGCTTCTGCACATGTTGGTACCAGGAAGGTGAGGGTGACACAGACAGCTTCTGTCTGCATAGGATCAAGGCAGAAAGAGAGAAGCAGGGCAGTCCAAAAAAGTTCGTGACAGGCTAGACAAGGGGGTGAGGGCATGGGAGCATCCACCCTGGCTGCAGATCCGATCCTCGTTAGTGGATATACATAGTGCCATAGTACGTACCATACATAGTAGAGAGACATGAAAGAAGAACGACGGAGGGGCGGGGCCCATGACAACCAGGGGGGGGAGAGAGAGAGAAAGAGCGAGCTGCTCATCATCGCTCACATTGGGCATCATCCTACCGGGGGTTTCTCATGAATCAAGGGGTGGGTTTACTCTATTTTCTCTCCTAATCATCATCATCCTCAAGGGGGTCCATCAGCCTCAAACGGCCCTCCTTTTTTCCTTTCTTTTCCTCTTCCTTTTTATCTTTTCTCGAGGGGTTCCAGTTAATACATCTGAGATGTTCCCGGTCCCGTCTTGGTGGACACAATCAGGCCGCGCCAAGTTGGCTGCTGGGTCATCCCCCCTGTAAGCTACCCTGCATGTACAACCAGACACCATACAACACAGGGTACTATGTCATGTACCACAAGGTACCGTCCCCCCTCAACAGGAAGCTCCAGGCCCCCAAGAGAGCCTCTCTCTGCCGGCATGTGCCTCTAGTGGAATACGAGGACCCGACGTCTCCACGAACCACGCAAGCTTTCCTGATAAACTTCTGCCCTCACTTTCTCTCAAACTTTCGCAACCCCATCAGGAGAGAAGCACAGGGGAGTCCCCATTTAGAGGCAAGGCGGCCTTTTTCTTTCTTTTTTCTCCTCTTTCTCTTCTCCCTTTGGAGATCGAACACCATGTCCCTCTCTCTCCCTCTCTCTCTCGCCCCTGTGAACCCAATCTCCGGCAACAAAGCGCCCCGTGTTTGCCTCACACGATCACCGGATAGCTGCGAAGGGGGGGGGGGGGGTTTGTCTCACGGCCATCCATGGTACAGTTAGTGTCCTATAGGCGATATCGAGCAGCATAGTAGTAGTACTACCGTACTAATGTGCCGCGGTGGCACCATTTCCTATACCTATGGAGAGAGGAAGGAGGGGAGGGAGGCAACGCACTGTTCGACGTGTCACACTACACTTGCAGCATCCTGCAGGCCAGTCAACCCTCGATCAACAGGCAGATCTTGGCCCAGGTGCGTCTAGAAATACGATCCTCACCTCACCCAGGTCACCAAGAGGGGGGGGAGGGGGCGTATGTACGTTCACGAGATGATCGACGGCGCATCGCGATAAGGGGGTGGCATCCTGCGCCGAACGAGAAACACGCCAGACGAGGCAGTGCTGCCTTGGAGAAAATACCAATCGCTGAGACTTGCCATTTACCAAAGTGCCACTCACTGCCTATTGGTATGGTATTGGCCGTATTGTACTGTACTATCAGAAGCCCTCCACAGATGGACGGTTTGCTGCTAATAGGGAACCCCAGCGCTGAAATACCGTTCCCGGCATGTTTGTCTTGTGTTTGGGTCAATTGTGGCACTCTAAAACGAGACAAACTCGACTTTAAGTGCTCGCCCTTCTTTATGACGCATCCCTGATTCGCTCTCTTGATTGATTGATTGATTGATTGATTGATGAACTCTCCAAGCATCTACTTTGTGGCATCTGTGTCTCTGGAAACTGTTGAGTTCTCCCCGTCCCCCCCCCCCCCAATCACCAATCTCGTCTGCCCACTTGCGAGGTCCCCCACCTTTTTTTTTTTTTGTCTGCACCTCGCTGGATGTTACCCGAGCATCTCGTAACCATACTTTCACAGACCAAGGTTGCGGGCGAGAAATGGCGGCGGAAGAACAGTGTACTCTCTCGGGCCTGCAACCAAGACTTTGCATTCCTTGAGATAGTTAGTTCACAGCGTTACTTGTCCCAGGATGGCCCCGTGCGAGCCCATGAACTGTTATTTTCTGTGGTCGCCACTGACCATCCCAATGCGAGATGCATATCCCACCCTCGCTTCGTACTTGAGCCTTGATCTTGTGAACCTCGTTCGATACGCTGCACCGACTTCTGTCTGGCTCTCTTCTTCACAAGCGATGAGAGAGGCAGGCAGTCATGAGCATCCCAGTATGGAAAAGGGCCTCGTTCCCTTGTAACAATATTATTTGACAAGCCACCATCGAATATGTTGTGCCTATATGTCTTCCCTCAAGAGTCCGACTATCTCCTCGTATCCTCAATATTCGAACAGTAGCTGGTTCGAGCGCGGACAGGGCTCGAAAAGTTCAGTGGGCTGCGGCAGCCCAGCGCTGTCTTCCAACTAACAGCATACATCCATTGCTGACTTGATTACCCTCAGGATGCAGAGAATCAAGCATCCGGAAGTGATGATGGACGGGTGACGGGTCCGAAGCAATTGAGCTATCGCCCCTTTCCCCCGGGGCATGCACTCTCCCAGCAAGGCACGATGTTCCACCTTAGGGCCTCCCTCGCCATTATTATTTCTCTACTCACCTCTCACATTCAATCTCATCCAACTGGTGAGATCCATTATTAGGCTTCCTCTGAGGCTACTTTAGAGCGCCTGCGTCTATCTGGCTTCTTATTGTCTACGAAAGTCCTACATGCCTGTCCTTATCGAAAAGCTCTTCTCTGCATCGAATGAGAAAGCAGCATGTCTTGCAAGCAGAGACTCCAAGACAATCTCATTAATTACAGCGCCATAATTAGATGTTCGGAGGTAATTAAACACTAGAGAATGACCGAATTCCGCTTGCCTATGTGGCAGGGTACAAAGAGCATTCATGTCTCGTCCTGGTCTGGTATAAAATAACAATCTCTGGTTTACAGAAAGATGCCGACTTGTTCGAGGATGTAATTAATGTTCTTGGACGATGAGATTATATTGTTACCTGTGCAAGATCCTCGGCCTAACGGCGTTCTATATAGATCACATTATTTCAGCTTGCACTTGGGATGGCCATCCTTTTGTATTCCCTTTCTCTACGAGTTTTATATCGGTAATGCTTAAACCAGGCTAATTTTCAAGGTCAACAGAATATTCTGCCAAGCGCAATAATGGCTTACAGAAGGACCCAACGAAGGCCAAGATGGGCTCAAGGAGAGAATTGGTAAACCCATGATGAGATAGTTGGTATTAGCCAGTATGCCTTTTGCTTGGTCTCAAAAACTTGCCTCGGACTCAATCTCCGACTTTGATTGGCCCAACATGTCAATTACCATGTTTAGAGAGTCATTGTAATAATCCAAACAACACATCTAAGTAAGTAAAGGGACAAAATATCCAAGCCCAGGATCATATGATAATCCACACAAAAGTTGCAAAAGTACCAAGACACGAGAATCCGACATCAAACGGCGGGATCAATTCATTCACCAACGACTAGAATGCATCATGTTCCTAAAGAGCAGAGTCAATCTCAAGGCTTATGTTATAATTTCACAAAACTAACGATGGTCTATAGATAGCAGATCTCGAATAAGTAGGTGAAACACACACTTAGCTGGATTCGCAACATCCAGATGATTTTCCAGCCTCATCTCAATTCAGTCTTATTCCCTTTTTTGAAGAATTATTATCTGTGGAAATGCATTGTAATTACTCGAGTGTCAAGTCACCTACTCCCGATCTCTTCTGGAGATTCATCGTGTTGCTAACGAGTTATGCTCAGGAGAGAACTCATCCAAATCAACATTAATTACAAGCCTCTAAGCCTGAGCGAGCCAAAAGTAGAGCATCAAATATAGAGACATTTTCAGATGCTCTGCTCAACATGACTTGCCATACAGTATTATAATTACCGCCTGGCGGACAGAACCTTGGAAATAATCTTCAGTTTTACCAATATTCTGTCCATCCCACAATATCAATCCTCAACAAGGAATGATGACCAAGGTCGTCCTCATTGTGTATCAAGTCATGAACAATTGATTTACTACTTACTTTTTTCTTTCGCCCAGCAGCCTGCTCACAGCCTCAGGAAGAAACCTCACAAGGTCTAGACAGCCCCCTTCAGGCGGACACCAGCCGGACTCGGGACACAGGACGTCCGGTACGAAGCATTGCCGACTCACAATACCCCTCCCTTCTACTAAACTGACAAAAGGAAGACATATTATATACCCAAGTACCCAGTCGAACTGACCATGCAATACCCACACCGGCCAAATCAACGAGCCAAACCACCCTCTCTAACCAAGCCGTGTGTAATGATGGCCCCCCCCCCCCCGCTATATGAACCGCCACCTACTACTAATTATACGTAATATTTTTTTTTTTCCCCCCTCCTCCAGTTCCGGAGAGCACGAGCGGGCCACAAGGAAACGGGCCGGTTGTTTCTTGTACTATGTAAAGTGGTTTGCTGAGAATGTGGGGCCCTCCGCGTTGACGTGCTTTGGCCACGGGCGTTCGTCATGGCTTTATCTCCGGGACGAAGGCCAAACCCCCCTCCCCCCCCTCCTTCGGACGTGGAGGAAGACAGACAATACAGAATCGATAGTTAATACAATAGTTCTGACTTGTGGGAAACGTAACATCTACCACTCTTGGAATTTTTTTCAGGAGGAGGAGGGTCCTATTTACATCTCCTTACGTTGTTATGTTCAATGCGTTTGGAAATTAAATTTTTTTTATGCGGGCGGGCGCTTTAGACAATTATTGAGGAGATAATTGGTTACTCAATTTCTTGTAAAACTAAAGTCTGAACGGGTGATATCGAAAGTAAATCGCTTCAGCATTCTCTCCTCTTTGACCCTGTCTTCTCAGGAGAAGAAAAGAAGAAAAATTCATCGAGCCATGCTCGATTCATGAAAATCTTTAGGGGGAGGGGCGAGGAAGGGGGGAGGTGCATCGTAGTAAATATCTGTTTTTTCCCCCCCTCTCTCTCTCTCTACCTCCACGGCTATCGTCATGGTCCACATTGCGTGCTCGCAGGCCAGTTATGGCACCTTGCCTGACCTGGCTGTCTGATTCGTCGCGACAGGGCCTGACAATACTTTCGAAGTTGTACCTTTAAGGTACGTCTAGAATCTTACCGTAGATTATCCTCTACGTCGGTATAAGTCTAGCCGCTTGGACGTTGGAGCGAACCTGTCTGTCGGGACCTACTACTACTACCACCACCTGCTAGTCAACCTCCTGCGCAAGCCACGGTCTCCTCTGAGAGAGAGTGAGAAAGAGGAAAGACAAGTCGAGTCGCCCGTCAAGCAGCCAAGAAACCCCCCCCCCCCCGGAAGAGGAACGATGGCCTCAACCAAAGACCACGAGATCGACAAGGAGACGAATTTGGAAGCCCCTGGGGCCGACGCAGCCTCTTCGCCCACTCGTGACTATGGCATCGAGAGCAGCTCGGACGATGCGCTCGACGACAACTTTGAGGTGTTCAAGGCCACGGTGGACGCTGCGTTTGGGGAGGCGGAGGTGAAGCAGACGCTGAGGAAGATTGACATGCGCATCGTGCCGGTGCTGTTTGTTACTTATTTCCTGCAGTACCTGGACAAGAGTAGGTTCTGGGTTTTGTTTTCTCTCTCTTTCTCTCTCTCTCTCTCTCTCTTTTTTCTTCTTCTTTCCCTTTCTGAAAGAAGCAGACCGATATGTTCTCTCTTTCAATCTCTCCCGTGCCTGGGCTGTAGGCAGCTGGCTGACGACATGATGGTTGTTGCAGACTCGCTCAACTTCGCCAGCGAGTTCGGCCTCAAGACCGGTACTCACCTGGTGGGACAGGACTACTCCTGGCTGAGCTCCATCTTCTACTTCGGCTACCTGATCGCGCAGTTCCCGGCCTCGTACGCGCTCCAGGCGCTCCCGATCGGCAGGTTTGTCTCCATCGCCACGATCATATGGGGCGCGATCCTCATGACGACGCCCGGGTGCACGTCCTTTGCCGGGATCGCGACGAACCGCTTCTTCTTGGGCGTGACGGAGGCGACGGTCAACCCGGCGTTCGTGCTGATCATGAGCGTCTGGTACACGTCTGCCGAGCAGCCGCTGCGCCTGGAGTCGTACTACTGCACCAACGGCCTGGCGACTATGTTCGGCGGCCTGATCGGCTACGCGGTGGGCCACATCACGACGGGCCTCGCGCAGTGGATGTACGTCTTCATCATCTTTGGGGCCATCAGCTTCGTCTGGGGCATCGTGTCCCTGCTCATCCTCCCCGACCTCCCCTCGACGGCCAAGTTCCTGACGCCGCGCGAGAGGGCCATCGCGGTCGACCGGGTCAGCCGCAACCGGCAGGGCGTCAAGAACCACCACTTCCGGAAGTACCAGGCGATCCAGTGCGCCAGGGACCCCAAGACGTGGGTGCTGTTCGTGATGGCGGTCGGCGCGCAGGTGCCCAACAGCGCGCTGACGAGCTTCACGAGCATCATCATCGACAGCTTCGGGTTCGACACGCTCGGCTCGCAGTACCTGCAGATCCCGGGCGGCGCGGTGCAGTTCCTGGCGCTGCTCATCGGCGGGTGGGTGTGCACGCGGTGGCCCCAGAGCAGGTGCATCACCATGATGGTGGCCAATACCATCTGTATCCTGGGCGCAGCCTTGCTCGTCGGGCTGCCGGATACCAACAAGGTAAGTACCTGGCCCTTTTGGGCGGGAGTGACCATGCATGCATGCGAGCTGACCACATCCCCCAGTGGGGCCGACTCGTCGCGCTCTGGCTGTGCTACTTCCAGGGCCTGGGTTTCAGCATGTCCCTGACCATGGTCTCGTCCAACGTGGCCGGGTATACCAAGAAGCAGCTCACCGGTGCTGTCTTGTTCACGGGGTACTGCGTTGGCAACATCATCGGCCCGCAGACGTTTATCTCCAGCGAAGCTCGTAGGTTTCCTCCCTCCCTCTCTCTCCCTCTCTCTCTCTCTCTCTCTCCCCTCATCCGTTCCAAGAGACGGGAAAGGGGCTGACCAACCTCGAAACCTCACAGCCGGTTACCACAGCGCATACATCGCCATGCTGGTGGGATACGCGGTGAAGCTGGCCATGGTGGTGGTTCTGTACGTCTACATGTACAGGTCGAACAAGGCTCGAGATGCTGCCGGGCATACTGACGGTGCGGCGGCGATTGAGTTGGGCATGCATGACCAGACGGAGTTGGACAATCCTGGCTTCAGATATACTCTGTGAAGAAGAAGAGGAGGAGGAGGAGATATTGTCAGCAACAGGCGTCCCTTTTCCGTATGTGTTTTAATATATTTTGATACCAACTTGAGAAGAAGATAAAAAGTTGAGGGGGAGAAGCGTCAAGGGCCTGCATGGCTACCTCTTTCCCTTGGGCCTCGACCGACCCTTCCATTCTAATTTGGTGGGGTGTGGGGCACTATTCAGGCCCTGACGTTCAGAAGGCTAGGTCTAGGCCCAAAGAAGGTAGAGCAATGACGGCATTGCAGGGCACCAGAGGAGGGGTGTGGACCTGACCTTGCTCCTGCGAAGCTCTGCTGCAAACTTGTCTGGACCGTGCTGGGGGGGAAAGACTTGCATATGCGCTGCAAATCAGACCCCCAACCAACTACGTATTATTATTAGCCTTGTCTCGAATCAACGACGTACTGTTGTGTCCCGACTCGGAAGATCTCTTGTGAAAGCCTGTAGGACACCTCCGTCACTTTTGCTTGTGTGTGTGTCCTGTTCCCCCCCCCTTTTTCCTCTCTTGAAACTTGTTTCTCAAGAGGCCTCATTTTTGTTCACCGCATTAAAACCTCTACCTCCTACAGCTGTCCCTCCTTCTCTTCCTCCTCCTCATCCTCTCCTCCTCCTCTGTTGCATTGGGCTCACGACAACAACACGGCCAGCCACATTCCCTAGTCACAAAGAAGAAAGTCATGTCGAAACGTGCCTCTGCGATGGCCTCGTCCAACGGCGATGCCAAGAAGGACCTGGTCGACACCACCTCCTGTATGCCTCTCTTCCTCCTCTCTACTGGTCCCTCCATATGCACACCACAGGACACATACTAACAGGTTTCTGGGGGAAACCAGCCTATGACAAGCAAAAGAACCTCCTCTCCTCTGAGGTGGGCCACTTCTCCCTCATCCGCGCCCTGCACCTCGCCGACCTCATCACGGAGCTCAACGGTTTCTGCGGCATCATGTCCGTTTTCTCCTCCATGCGCTACCTCCTCGGCGACCCCGCCTCGCTCGGCAACCTGTACGCCGCCCTCGCCTTCTTGCCATTTGGCCTATTCTTCGACTTCATGGATGGCAAGGTCGCCCGCTGGCGCAAGAAGAGCAGCATGATGGGCCAGGAGCTGGACAGCCTCGCTGACCTGGTATGTTTCCCAACCCCAAACATAAAGACAACCCTTCCTTCTCTGGATCACACACACAGGCTGACCACGGAGTGCAAACCAGATCTCCTTCGGCCTCGCCCCCGCCGTAGTCGCCTTCGCCATCGGCCTCCGCACGCCCCTCGACCACCTCCTCCTCGCCTTCTTCGTCCTGTGCGGCCTGACCCGCCTAGCGCGCTTCAACGTCACTGCCACCGCCATCCCCAAGGACGCCACCGGCAAGGCCCGCTACTTCGAGGGCACCCCGATCCCCACCTCGCTCGGCCTCGACGCCCTGATGGCCTACTGGGTCTACAGCGGCAGCATCCACGACAGCCTTCCCGGCGGCGTCTGGCTCGCCGGCTCTGCGCTCGAGGTGCACCCTGTCGTCTTGCTGTGGGTTGTTCATGGCTGTTTGATGACGAGCAAGACGATCCATATCCCGAAGCCTTGAGAGAGCTGTGGAAGAGATGTTGCTTGTTCCCCCCCCCCCCTTCTCTCTCTCTCTTCCCTCCAGGCAGTCTCTCTGCTTGCGTCTTGACACTGGTGACGACAACGACGACGAGATTTTCCGGCGGTCAGGAGGTCAGACCTTTGACATTGGGGCCTGCAAGGAGGCAGGAATAAATAGGCCGAGGAAGGTTCCGTGCTGGGCTGATTGTTCCGTTTTCTTTTTCTTGGGTCGGTATTGGGGACAGTAGCACATCACGGCATACGGCGATAAAAGAGATGGATGCACTGCTGTTATAGGGCTCGGCGTGGGCATTACGAAGGTGACGATGATACCTTTTCTTGTTCTAGTATACGCAGATGAAAGAGGGCAGATACAACATACTCGGGTCTTCTCTTTTCCCCTTAAATACGACGGCAATAGAAGAATCACCTAGTTTCTCTCCTTCAGAATTCCCTTTTTTTTTTCTTTCTTTTTTTTGGTGGCAACATGTGGACTTGTGTGTATGTTTTTTTCTTCTCTAAATAACAGTGCATGAAAAGCCATCATGCAGAGTATAAGAGGATATTATCCCCTCCCCCCCCTCCCCCCTCCACCCCCGGGGGGGACCAGTTACACTTATCGACGAATCTGAGGAGCCGGCAGATTCTCCTAGTCACTGTCATCGTCTCCATCGTCGTCATCCTCTTCCTCCTCGCTGCTCTCCTCCAGCCAGTCCACAAGGACCTTGCACCGACCTCGGACACCACTCATGGTCTCGCCCTCGGCGGCGCGCTTGTCCCCCCACCACGCCAGGATGCCATCCTCCTCCACGACATCACCGTTGTACATGCGCTGCAGCATCGCCGCGAGCAGTGTCCCCAGGCGCGCGGTCTCGACCTCGTCGGCGTGCGACACCAGGCTCTTCTGCACGGCCGTGATGAACTCGACCTGCTCCGCGACGCTGCCGCCGCCGACGCCCACCTCCCGCAGGAACTTGGCCGCGCCTGTCTTAGCGGCAACGGCCTGCTCGGCCGCCTTTGCGGGCTCCAGCGGTCCGCCGTGCTCGGGGGAGAGGAGCTCCACGGCCCGCCGCACAAACGCCGCCGCTACGGCCCGCCGGACAGAGGCGTCCGAGGCGTCCTGGCCCAGCCGCAGACCCATGAACTCGAGCTTCGCGCCCTCGAAGTCGTCGGCGTCGCCGCGTAGTGCGTCCAGCAGCCCGTGGACGGCTTCCTTGTGGAATGCGGCCTTGTTGATGCCGGAACCTGAGTCGTCCGAGGCAAAGGAGGAGAGGCGGGATCGGGCCGTCTGGTCGAGGTGCTCCCCGGCCTCGTCGTCTTCTGAGTCGGTATCGACCTCTGAGGCGAGCGTGGACACGGAGGAGGTGGAGATGTTGAAGCTGGCGACCGAGTAGATGAGTTGTTTTTGAAGCTGGGTTGGGTCGGTAGGGTCAGTCTCC
The DNA here is from genome assembly GCA_014849355.1 of Cryphonectria radicalis. Taxonomy (NCBI): domain Eukaryota; kingdom Fungi; phylum Ascomycota; class Sordariomycetes; order Diaporthales; family Cryphonectriaceae; genus Cryphonectria; species Cryphonectria radicalis. The sequence continues at coordinate 44,150 of JACWQW010000186.1, forward strand.
TCGTCGTCCTCCTCGTATTCGTAGATGGCGCCCTTGCCTTTGGGCCCGAGAAGCTTGAGGTCGGTCTTGACCGAGGTTCGGTCGTGTGCTAGCACAGAGAGTACTGTGGATGCTGGGATCGAGATGTTGTTGCTGATGGTCACGTCGAAGGAGATGAGCGAGCCGGCGCCGATGGTGCAGCCCTTGCCCACAGTTGCTGAGGTGCCAAGTATGGAGCGTGTGACTGTGGTCCCATCTTCGACTGTGACGTCGTCCCAGATGTAGCTGTCCTCGATCGTCACGTTCTGTCCGATGAAGCAGCGTCTTCCGACGACGCTGTTTTTTATGCTTGTGCCGCTGCCGACAATGGTTCGGGAACCAAAGACCGACTTTGAGATATCCGTGTCCGACTCGAACATGACGCCCTTCTCTCGCAAGACGCTCCCCTTGTACATGACGTACGAGTGGCCGGAGACTAGGTTCGAGTCGGGAACAAGTGGATAGGTCCACCGGCCGAGCACGTCCCGAGTGATGGAGTCGTACATCTGCAGGTTGCTGGCTCGTGCTGCATAGCCCTCGTCGACAATCTCGGTGTAGATGAACTTGCCGTTCAGCTCCCAGTCCTTGAGGACACCGTGCAGGAAGTTCTTTCGGGGCAGCTCGTAGTCGAAGCTCTCCGACCACAACGCCAGCACGTCCGGCGTACAGATATCGATACCGGGGTCGATCAGGTCTGTCCGGATCTCCACAGCTTCCTGTTCCAAGATCATGGGGTCCAGGACGGCGTAGTGGTCGCTCTGCAGAGGGTTCATCTCTTCGTAGTGCAGACACCTTCCTGTGGTCGACTCCACAGCGAAGATTGGGGTTATGCCCTTTGTTTTTGTCCTGTGCTCGTCCAGACCGCCCGACCTCAGCACGACGGTCATGACGGCCTCCCTGTTGGCCTCGCGCCTTGCCTTGTGCTTGGCCAGGGCGGTCTCCAACTGGATGTTTGCCACGCAGTCGCCGTGGACAAGTATGAAATCTCCCGAGATCAGCCCCCTCCCATCCAGATCGCGCAGGAAGTCGCCGACCGAGCTCGCGTCGGACACCCGGATGAAGTCGACAGAGGCAAAAGGGTTGATCTTGCTGCTAGGGCTCCATCGCGGGTGGTCGTTGATGTAGCTCTCGATCTGGTCGGTGTGGGCACCTGTGTAGATGATGACCTCCTGGACACCGTTCATATCCAGGAACTCGAGGGTATATTCGATCAGTGGCGTATTGGCCAGAGGTAGGAGACACTGTTAGAGGGAGGTGTGGGGGGGGGGGGAAATAGGGTCAGCGTGGGATGTAACGGTTCGCGAGGAGGAGTTGCTGCTCTGGCAGCGGGCGCGTACTCTTGGTTTCTCAAGGCTGAAGGGCACGAAGCGGTCCTGAAAGTAGTCTGCCAGTATCTGAAGGCGTTTTGAACCGTCAGTTGATTTCCTCACAGCCAGGGTGCCCTCCTGTCATAGAACTCACGACTGCCTGGAGGACATCCTCGCGCTGCTCGTCGTTGCCAGCCTTTCCAGAGGGCTTTTTGCCCTTGGCGGCGGCTGCTGCTTTGCCGCTTTTCTGTGACATTGCTCAGGTGTAGATCCTGGGCAGTCGGTCACGGTGGCTATGAAGGGACTGTTCTCCAAAAGATTGTTGCAGGCGTTGTGGTGAGAAATGCGCATTCATTGTTCCTAAAGGTCGACGGGTGCGATGGTGGGGTTCTTTCTGTGCCTCTGAAGGCTGGCCCTGGCAGTGAGTGACTCAATTGTTTCGAGGTCCCCCAGTGGAAAAATTAAGTGGGCACTGGCACTGTAGTCAGTTACTGTAGTGCGGGACCTGCCGCCTTGGGCCAGCATCCCTGCCATGAACCTCGTCACATTTTGAACAAATCACATTCAGTATGTACATCCTCTCGTTAATGCGCCATATAATACTTCTGTCTGTGCTCATATACACTAGAATGTATTTTTAGGGGTGAAGGATGTGCACATGGTTGGGGGGCGTACATTTTATTTCCCAGCTCGCTCCCTGCAGTGTCATGTTGTCTCGCAGGTTTGATCATGTCTCGGGGCCCAGGTGGGGGACAGAAGTTCTTGTTCCAGTATGTTGGCGTAAATCCTCCTCGATTTGATAAGTCCACTGGACTCTCTCACTCCTCCTTGCAGTTCCTACCCAGATACTACTCTCATGTGTGTGTGTGTGTGTGTGTGTTTGTATGTGTCTGAGAATCTTTTGTTCTGGGCTGGTATGCTCTTCTCCAAGTGTGCTGAGAGCGAGCTGGGGTGCCTCTCTACCATGCAGACAGTAAGCCAGATGGGCCTGTTTCTCCATTTAGAGTGCATGTCATGATAGACAGCACCTTGAGGAATGCAGGCAGACCATGCACACTGGCGCCATATCTAGACCGTTTACTTAGCAGGTATGACCACATCTGACAGGCTACCAAAAGACAAGGCTCTGATCCTCTGCAAGCAGCCTGGGGTGAGCCCAGCATTTTGTCAGGTGATGTGGATTGCTTCTGAGAATGATTATCCGGGGGCTTGTGCAGCAGGTCAATATCATCATGACATAGCAGGTAGAATAAAGACCACCCTTTGTTTGTTGATCATATACCTCTTTGACACTTACTTAAGTATGTATGTAGATCATTGTTAGAGGAGGTTCCTCTTCTTCCATCATGCCTCCCCTTCCCCTTCGAGACTCGTGTGTGTGTATTCAAATGAATTGCTGCGAGTTCTTAGCTGCAGTCACTAAGCATGGCCTGCACAGCTGCAACACGAGCTGACTCTAGCCTTTGTATACCAGGTCGGTCCAAGTGTGGAAAGATCTGAAATCCTGATGCATGGTAGTTTTCTAGAAGTAAACTTCTGTGGCTGAGAGGCATATCTATGTTCCAAACCAAAATGTCACAATGGACCAGGGAAATGTTGGCTGTTGTTGTCAATACAGGGCCAGTGTTCGCAAATATACAAGAACTACAAGCAGCAAGGGGATGAAGCCTATAAGATGTTTTTTACTGATGAAATTGTAAAGAAGTATCAGCGCCAGTGCCCGCAGAGTATTGTCCCCTACACCCTATGTCCATTATATTCTATATGGCTGTGAATTTCAAGTACACCATATGATCATATTTGTTAGCGTTGGTGGGAAAGATCCATGTCCCGTGTCCTAATATTAGGTCGTTCGTATCTTGTGCAATTGTTTCACAAGTTCTTTAGAGGCGGCAGCGATTTTTGCAACAACCTACTCCCCTCTCACCTAATTTTATAGCATACATACACACGCATTTCATCTGACAGCATCTGACAGCATACGCCTGAGGAGTAAAGACAACTCTGGCACGGCGTGGGTCTGAACACACCGCTCCCCTGGAAAGGCTCAAGCCCTCCGGCCAAGGTGAGACAACAAGGGCCTTGGTTTTCAAAGAAGACGCGCTCTCTGTTGGCCAGACCTGAACGCCTAGAACAGCCTGGGAGGGGAGGGACAGCCTTGTGACCCAGGATGAGCAAGCTAGGGATGATGCGGTGTGGGTTGAGAATATGCATGCTGTGATCTTGGAAAGTGGACTGCACCGGCCTGGTGAGCACCATAGTAAGCCGCCACCTCACAATCGCCCGTCTGAATATCTGCGAGCATTTCCCCCCTCTCTGCGAGTTCATGAGACAGATGTAAACAAAAGCCCGAAAGAAGAGGGGGGAGGGGGGAGAAAAATGATTGTCAGTGAGAATATCTCAGTCATTTTCTCGAAATGCTGACTGCTATTCGTTGAGGTCACGAGGGGACTCTCGCCGGCAAAGACACCCCCGCTTAGGAATAATATCCCATGTCGATGACAGCAATACAAAGAAATAATTATACGCAAGTTTTGTATGGAAAAGGAAGAAGAAGAGAGAGAGAGAGAGAAAAAAGGGAAAAACAATAAACAATGATATGTCTCCTCGAGTGAAGAATGCCCAGGGTCGAAAACAATAACCATCCTTCTTGCGAGTCATGTCTAGGCAATGAAGGGGACTGACGAGCCAAAGCGGGCAAATCTTCCGAGGTCTCGGAAAGCCGGCAGCATCTTCAAATGACAACATCCTCCCTACTTTTTGACATGTGTGATTTATGCAGGTGCGTGGGTGCGTGCGTGGGTGCGTGCGTCAAAGGTATGTGCGCAGGCGTCTTGTATTGGTGGTGGAGGAATCAGGAGATCAGGAAGAAGAAAAAACGCTTAGCCGAATGCCGATCCATCTCCATCTGGCCGGAGTGATGATAAATAACCTCCTCACATGTACCATACTTACATACCCCTCCTCATCTTGTATGTGAGTTGTGATGAAGGATGATGATGATCATCATCACCAGACAGGCCCGGGCCCAGGGCAGAAATCTAGAAGCCTCGAGACCCCCACAAGGGTTCTTCTGAACGGTCTGGGCCCTCGTCTCCGCGCCCTGTCCTACACACCACCAACCACCTTTAGTAAGTAGTAGTAGGTAGGGGGGTGGTAGAAAAGAGGTATTCAGGCAGAAAGAACATCTAACAGGTTCTCGACCACCGCCGCCAGGGTTCATCTCTCCTGGCGGTGGTGGGGAAGGTTTGCGTCCTCAACTGTTGTTTGCATTATTTCACTATTAGTAGTAATAGCCTAAGAACGTACTTACTTTACTTATTCTCACACGGGGGGGGGGGGGGGGGGGGGGGGGGGGGGGGGGGGGGGGGGGGGGGGGGGGGGGGGGGGGGGGGGG
>JACWQW010000187.1:0-48224 GCA_014849355.1 Cryphonectria radicalis
TTTTTTTTTTTTTTTTTTTTTTTTTTTTTTTTTTTTTTTTTTTTTTTTTTTTTTTTTTTTGTTTTTTTTATTTTTTTTTTTTTTTTTTTTTTTTATTTTTTTTAATTTTTTCTGTTCTAACCAAAAAAAAAAAAAAAAAAAAAAAAAAAAAGAGGGGAGGAGGAAGAGACTAGCTAGATCTTTTCAGCTGGCTGTGAATTCCGGGCGTCTGGCCCTCTCTCTATTGAACAGGCCGAGGCTTTGCTTTGCCACGTTTAGAGAATAAAAAACTTGCTACTGCTTGAGAAGGAGGAGGAGGAGGAGGAAGAAGAAGAAGAAGAAGACGATGATGATGCCGACGAACTAGTCTGGTATGGCTTGAGGGGGGTGGATTGGAAGCGGTCAGTGCGAAACCTGGCGGGTCCGTCGTCCGTTCTCCGTTTGCCCCCCTCTCGTCCCTGGAACGGGAATGGTAAGTAAACCCTCGTGGCATTCTAGACAAAATATCCACTCTAGCTTTGTTGTGTGTGTCCCAACACCCCCCCCCCCCTTCTTCTCCTTCTTTCTCCATGCACGTAATAATAATACATTGCACCATACATAGTACATACCAACCACTCCCGAATTGGTTCAAGAAGAAAAGAAAAGAAAGAATATATAATTAATACTCCCATCATCATCATCATCATCATCGTCATCGTGTACAGTAATTATGCCACCATTCATCCATATCCAGATGCAGCGTCTTTCATCACCTGATATTATTCTAGCTCTCCCAATTTACACCTCATTTAATCCATCCAACCGAGACATAAATAATTTGGTGTTTTGCTTCGTTTTTTTGTGTATTTTCCCAACCCATGCATGCTGTAAAGGAGAGAAGAAGAAAGAAAGAAAAGAAGAAAAAAGAAAAGCCACCCTTTTTGCCTAGGTGGATGCTGAAAATGCTGCCTGATAAATGCGCAAAGAAGAGAGAAAATGAGAGAGGCTTCACCTCTGTCCATCCCAGGACCATCCATTCCATTCCATCCTTTGCCTGCCCTCCCCTCCCCCCCTTCTCTCCACCCGATTAACCACCTTAATTCACCAATTACCCAAATGCATGCATGCGTACGTACCATCGTAAAATAAGGGAAATTCACAATAGCTCTCTAGATGCTTTCGTCATGGTGGATGGAAGAAGAAAAAGAGAGAGAAGAAAAAAAAGGGGGGGGGGGGAAGACGAAAGAATTAGCCGAGCATCCAGACCGATCTCCCTTAACCTTGGGCGGACCCGCGTTCTATCCACTTTTTCCCCTCGTCCAACCCGTAAAAAAAAAGTCCGCACCGTCCAGCTGGCCTTCAAACTGAAACAAGAGGAGGAGGAAGAAGAGGAAGAAGAAGAAGAAGAAGAGAAGAAGAGGGCGGCCGACCTGATTATTCCAAACTCTAAAATGCCCATTCGCACTCGGTCCAAGGGAAAGGAGAGAGAAAGAAAAGAGAGAGAAAAAAGGCAAACATACCACCTCGTATTCCCCGCGCGCCCCCGCCTCTCCTCATCAACTCTCTGCTCTCCCCTGTTACCCATTTACCACGTGCAAAATACCCCTTCTGATCCATAACCAACCAAATCCCCAATCATTCTCTCTCTCTCTCCTCTCTCAAGGCCCGTGCAGCTTCTCCCGCAGATAAACCACAGCCGCATACCCGGCACAACAAACCGTGCTCATGTTGTGGCTACACCAGGGACACTTGACGCACGTGGTCACCTGCCCGGACACGCCAAGTCTCTTATCCTTGACGATGTCGTCGGGCCGCGCCATGGCTTCGTACACCCGCGACGGCATGTCCTGGTAGAACTTGCAGTGGCAGCACTCGACCAGCATCTTGGCGATGGGCCTGTCGAGGAGGTTGTTGTTGTTGCTGCCGTCCTTGATTTGTTGGGCGCTGCTGTTGCTGCTACTGCTGACTATGGCTGCCGCTGCCGCCGCCGCCTCGTGATGGTGCTGGAGCGGCGAGGAGGAGGAAGAGGAGGGCACCACGGGTACGCTGGGCGGCGGCGCCACAACAGCAGCCGCCGCCGCCGCCATCTTGGGCCCAGAGAGTGCAAACGCCCGCGAGCCCGAGAGGAGGGAGGACGAAGAAGTGGTGGTCATGGCAGGGGGGAGGGAGAGGTTACTGTTAGTGCTGCCGCTGCCGCCGCCTCCGCCTGCCTTGGACGACGGCGCCCGTGGCGACGAGGGCGCAGCCCTGCGCGCTTCCTGAAGGTAGGCAGATGAGGTCTTGGTGGACGGCTGCTGCTGCTGCTGCTGCTGCTGGGCCAACGAGTCTGGGCTGTCAGCCCGCTTGTGCAGTGATGAGAAGGACGGCTTTTCGAGATCGTCGTGGAGAATCAGCCGCTGGCCTGTGTGGTGGTGGTGGTGGTGGACAGGCCGCACGGCGGGCATGGACTGGTGATGGGGCATGTTCGGCAGCAAGGATGAGTTGTGCGCCCTGGACGCAAAGTCCTGACCATGGTGATGAGGTGAGTTTCTGAAGCCCGTCGGCGGGACCTGTTTCACCCCCATCTCTAGTTTCTGCTGCTGTTTCTGTTGATCTCGGTCAAGCGACAGCGGCGTCACGTCCCCGTTGGGCGATTGCAGGGAGGACGACGACTTGATGATGATGGCCGCGTTCAGGTCCTTGAAGGATCTCTTGACGTCGATGCTCGTGAGCGCGCTGGTGAAGGACAACTGGTCTGGGTCCGGCTGTCTCCTGCTCGGCAGCCACAGCTCATCCGTCAGGAACTGCTGCTGCTGCTGCTGGTGCTGGTCGTGGTGGCTGGGCGGCATCTCTTCCAGAAGGAAGTCGTTCTGCTGGCTGACGCTGGGTATTTCAACATTGATCCAGGGCGATCCCGTGTCCTTGGATGCTGCTGCTGCTGCTGATGCTGCTGCGAAGTATTCAGACGGTGGCTCCCCTGAGGCGACGCCAATGTTTCGCGCGACGGCGTTGCTCCCCTGCAGCGACGCCCTTCGCAGATCCTCAAAGCGGGTGGTCTGGTTGTCCTTGGAGGAGCTCTGCGGCCTCGAGGTATCGGGTGTGGTTACGGGCGAGGGCGGCTGAGACTCCGAGTCGGGATGTGAAGATGAAGAAGACGCACCTGAGCCCTTCGGATCCGCCTGTGGCTGGTGCTGCTGTTGTTGCTGCTGTTGCTGCTGGCCGAGGGGACTGTCAAAGACGGCGCGAGGCTCCTGACCCTCCTTGGCCGCTGTCCCGCCGCCACCGGCAGCAGCAGCAGCACCAGGCAGGGGAATCTCCACCTCGGCACTTGCGCCCACGAGCGTGTCCAGCGTGGCAGACCGAGCGCGCTGCACGGGTGTGAGATCAGGAGTCGTGAATGATGAGCCCGACGACCTAAAGCCCGTCTTGATGGCATCCTTCAGCTTCTTCTTCCCGGTCTTGCGAGGAGGAGGAGGAGGAGCGGCGGCGGCGGCGGCCAGCTGCGGGCTCATCTTGGCCTTCATGGACGCCGAGAGGCTCGCAGGCGGGGACAGCGGGCTGTCGACAGGCGGCGAGAAGGGCCGCTCGAGGAAGCCAAAGTTGTCCTCGGCGAGCGCGGGGCTGCGGTCGGGCGAGAAGGAGCCGTCGCGGGCCGAGTCCGGCGGCACGGCGATCATGGAGGTCGTGCGGATCCTCTTCTGGTTCTTCCACGACACGGGCGGGAGGCTGAGCTTCCCCCTCCTCCCTTCCTTCCGCGCGGCGTACCGCTCGTGGCTGTCGTAGCTTGACCCCCTGGCATGCGCAGGGCCCGCACCGTCCACCTGCCGCCCTCTGTCCTGCGAGGACGACGAGGAGAAGAACAAGGTCTGCACCGTCCGGACCGACTCCTGCGACTCGTTCCTCCCGGCGGCGAAGCCCAGCTCGTTCCTTTGGTCCTTGTCCTTGTCCTTGTCCTTGGAGGAGCCGAATAGCTTCCCCGCCGCCGAGATGATGCCGCTGCTCAGAGATCCACGCCGCGACCTGGTGCCGCCGCCGCCGCCGCCGCCGCTGCTGCTGCTGCTGCCCGACTGTTGTTGTTGGTGATGTTGTTTCAAGAAGGGCGTCTTGGTGGACGTGGGAGGGTACGACACGGCGGGTGCCGTCTCTCGCTTCTTGGACACGTCAGTCATGGTCGTTGTCGTCGTCGTCGTCGTCGACGTCCTGGACGTGGGCGTCGTTGGGCTCGGCAGCACCTCGGACGCAGGTCGTTCGGCCGAGGACGCCCTGGCATTCAGCAGCCTCTTTATGGCGGCCTCCCGCTCCCGTTCCAGGCGCACGCCGCCGATGAAAGCTGGGCTCCTCGCGACCGTCTCGACCGACTCGACGCCGCTCGGCTGGGTTGTTTGCGCCCGGGGCAGCGGTGGCGGTGCGGGGTTGGGGTTGGGGTTGTTCTTCTTGTCAGCAGCCTGTGTGCCATTCAGCCGGCCTGGCTGCTGGTGCTGGTGCTGGTGCTGGTGCTGTGTGCTGCTCTCTAGGCTCTGTCGGACGGGGTGGGTGCTCAGCACGGAGTCAGACATGGTGCGCGAGCTGAGTGGTGGCGGCATCGCGGGTCTGTTGTTGACACTGTTGTTGTTGTTGTTGTTGTTGTTGTTGTTGTCCACGGCTGCTGCGGCGGGGGGCGGCAGCTTCGACAACCTCTTCCTCTTCTCCTCGGCAGGCTTCCTCTTCTTCTTGCTGAATTCGTCCCAGGTCGGCGAGTGACATATCGACGAGCCGTCGTCCGACTGGTTCCCGTCGTCTGTCGCGAACGAGACCACCTTCAGGTGCGAGGGCTCGTGGGTGGCCGCCGCTGCCGCCGCCGCCGCCGCCGTCGTCGTCGTCGTCGTCGCCGTCGCCGTCGCTGCGGCCCTCACCACGGAGGGCAGTCCGTCTCGGTCAGGTCTCTTGGGCCCCTTGGGTGTCGAGTCCTTATTGTCCCTTTCCCTTTCCCTTTCCCTGGCCTTGTCCCTGCCCCTGTCCCTGTCCCTGTCCCTCCTCTCCTTGGCCTCGGCGGCGGGCTTGCCAGCGGGCCTCTTCTCCTGCGAGGTGCTGCTGCGCGGGGCGGGCGACTGCTGGGTGTCGATGGTGAGGGGCGGCAGGGTGAAGCTTCTGGAGGTCGGGAGCACGCGGTCGTCCTGTTGCCGCGGCACGGAGGACTCTCGGCGGCGGTGCAGCAGGCCTGGCCTGGAGTTGGAGGAGGAGGACGAGTTGGAGGCAGGCGACACGCCACGGCGGCCGGGGACATTCGCGCCTGCAGCAGCGGCAGAGGGGGATTGTTGCTGCAGTCTTTCCATCTGCACAAGCGCCCCCGAATTTTATATATATATGTCAGATCTTTCTTGGTATTTTCTCTGGCGGCACACACGAGGCTGTACTGCAATCAAAAAGAAAAAAGAGAAAAAAAGGGAAGAAAAAAAAAGAAAAAGAAAAAGAAGGATAATTACCTTTTGCTTCCTCTCGATTTCCAACATGCGCTGGAGACTTGCTGCCCTTGGGGGCAACTTGCGGTCCTTTGTTTTCTCTGGTGGGTTCGCCATGGTGGTTGCCATCTTGGCGGGCTGACTCGGTTCACAGGTAGGAACGAATGATGATGACTTGTGGTGGCGGCGGGGTGACGATGGCGAGGGCGATGTCGAGGATGACCATGAAGGATGGATGGAGGAGGAGGGCAGCCCAAGGAAGATGGTGGAGAGAGAAGTCAAGTCAAGTAGTAGTAGTAAAAGTCAATCCTTGGGTAGACCAAAACCCCCCTGCGAAAGCGAAACCCGTTCCGTCTACCAAAAAAAGAAAGACAGAAAGAGGGAGAGAGGAGAGAGGGGGGGGGGGGAACCAGATGGAAATGGATCGGAATTGTCGAGGGTTAATAGTCGAGGGTATATGTGACGGAGGTGGTGGTTCAATTTGTGGTCAGCGACCGACTGACTGGCCAGGGGGGGGGGAGGCGTGTTCGGTGGACGGGCGGGCGGTGGATGGGGAATTATTCTGGGGCGGCTGAGTGGCGATCCCAAGCAAGGGACCAACCAAGATATGTGATGTCGGAGAGAGCAGGGCAAAGAGGGGAAGAAGAGGGGGGGGGGGGTTGAATTGGGTTTTTGTTGCCTTGCTTTTTTTTTTTTTTCCCTGGTGAGATGAGTGAGATGATGACGATGTAACGCGATTTGGGAGGCCCGCGTGCCAAAGGTTCGCCAGCTGTATTAAGGTTTTTTTTTTCTTCTTTCTTTGGTGTGCGCCAGTCCTCCCCCAGGATGAAAAGAATGGTATGTCTCAAACCAAGATGCGATGTGCGCAGCCGGTGGAACAGGCAGGTAGGTTCCCGAAGGGTAGGGGGAGGGGCAAAAAAAAAAGAAGAAGAAGAAGAAGGTTGGCAGAGAGGGGAGAAGAGTGAGAGGATGACCCGGTGGTGGTGGCGTGGTCTGGTGTTTGGTATCTGATCTGATGTTTGTGCTTGTGTGCTGCTGCTGCTGCTGCTGCTGCGGTGTCGGGTCGAAACAAGAAAAAGCTGACTGTGACTTGATCGTGGTCGTGGTCGCGGTCGTGTATGTGGCATGCAGTGTAAACTCTGGTGCTGGCTGGATGGCAACTAAAATAAAAAATAAAAATAAAAGAAATTAAGCTGTACGTGGTAACATGGCGACTCCACAACCAAGATGCGAGCAAGACAAGTGCGCTCTTCAGACTCTTCAAGAAAGGTAACGACTGATCAATATAGCTGCAGGCAGAGTGGCTGCGTTCCAGGGGAGGAGAGGAGGAGGAGGAGGAGGAGGAGATTGTGAGTGAATGTAAGAGGGTAAGAGAGAAACGAGGGAGGAGGGGAGGGGGGGGGGGAAGCCCGAGAAGCCTTAATGATGACTACAAAGGCACAGGCTGAATGAATTCAACGATGGGGGGGTTGCTGGGTGGTAATGAGGCAGGCCGCGTGAGGCTGAAAGTCGGATCGACGGAGGACAAGCGGTCAGTCATCAATACAAATGTGTGTGTGTGTGTGTCGAATGAATATAAACTAATGACGAAAGAGAAAACGGGGTAGGGAAAAGAAAGAAGGAAAAAAAAGAGAAGCAATTGAAAAAAAAAATGAAAAAAATAGAAAGCTAGTTGCCAATAATCTCCTCCGAGACCAACATAAGAGCGGAGCAAGTAAGAAAAGAGAGGGAGAGGGGGGGAGAGAGAGAGAGAGAGAGAGAGAGAGAGAGAGAAAAGGGATACGATCTTCAGGCAGGTCTCAGCTTTTGCTTAGCCTGTGCATGGTTGGGTGTCGCCGTTAGACAACGAAGAGGTGCGTGAGCTGGCAAGACAAAACCCACAACGATATGATTTGTACGTCTTGTACTGTCGTGTATGTACACTGTAGCACCACAGGTACTGTACATACGCTATGGTACCCAGGCTTGGCTGCATAACACCACCACCGCCGCCGCCGCCACCTGAGGCCCGGGCGTCCTACCTCGAATGTTTTCCTTGCCTCTTTTCCCACACTGCAGGAACTCGGCAATACTTGCTCCAGGGTTTGATGGAGAGGGGCATATGCCGCCAAATCTGCATCTGCATCTGCATCCTGCAAGGTACTTCTACTACTATATTCTCTCCCTGGTCAAGGCCCCAAGAGACAATACATAGTAAAAGGGAGAGAGAGAGAGAGAGAGAGAAAACCTGAATTAAAAAATAATTAACTGATAAAAAAACCCACCCCTGGTACCAGGTACTTTGCCTTACCTACGAGACAACAAACCCCCCCGTTCAAGAAATGGCCCCGTATCCTAAAGCGAGGCCAAAGCCCGTTGCCTATTTGTGGTTACTCTCCTTCCTCTCCCTCCTCCCGCCCTCGGTATACGAGAAAGAAAGAAAGAAAAAAAAAAGGTCCAGCCGTTTTCTTTTTTTTTTTTTTTTTCTTTCCCTTCTTTCTCGGCTGATTGGGGCACAGTATACATTCATCCATACATCCATCCATCCATCCATCCCCGTACACTACTACTGCTGCTGCTGCTGCACCACAATAAATTGTCTTGTTGGCCACATCAACAACAAAACGAAGCGAGCGGCCTTGCGTCGTCAGCGGTTAATTGAGGAAGACGCCGCTAGAATTCGAAACCCGGAAAGACCCAGAGTGAGCCCAGCCAGCTGTAGGTACATAGTATGCCTGGGTGGGGTCAGAAGAAACCTAGAGTCCCACTTCTCTCTCTCTCTCTCTCTCTCTCTCTCTCTCTCTCTCTCTCTCTGTTCTTCTCTTTTTCTACCAAAGTAATGTTGGTTGGGGTCGGCGATCTCCCAGGGCCCCCCCGGGGGAGGGGGCATTTTGGTGGTGGTCGAGAAGAATGGTGGTCGATGGTATCCCGATCCCGGCTGAGCCACCCCCTCCGGGGCAAAGACAACTTGCTTGGCCCTGGCTTGACCTCTACAAACAAGGTTTGCCGCCCAAGAGAGGTGGAGGCGCGTGGGTGGAGCCTTGAGAAGCACCTGGCAACCGTGGGGTCTTTGTCGATCTTCTCTCCTCGTCCCGACATGACGGAATGGTCATCTTTTCCTTATCCCTGCAGTAATGGGACCTGGGCGGGGGAGGGGGGAGGAGGAGGAATACGAAATTCTTTGGTCCGACCACGTTCGGTTCAGTTCTCTATTGCTACCTACCTGTCCCATAGTTATGCGTGTTTTGGATGGACCTGCATGACCCAAAGATCGCATGACTTCTTCTTTTTTCTTTCTTTCTTCTTCTCTTTTAATTCCCATGTCCTTTTAATTCCCACCGTTGCGGACGTACCCTTGTTCAAGACAAGAACCCCTCTTGCATTTAATCTGGTTGGCCCTTCTTTCATTGGGGAACAAGAGAGGCGGGGAGGAAGATTTCCCAAAGGAGGTGTTTGTCGTGGCCTTTCGGAAGGAAACCAAAAAAAAACCAAAAAAAAAAAAAAGAGAAACAGGATAAAATTTGGTCCCGCACTTTAACTGACCCGGGATCATTTGTTCCAAAGACGAGGAGTGAGAGTAGTCTTGCTGCTGCAGTAGTAGATTTTTTAAATAAAAAAAATTTTTTTTTTTTTTTAATTATTATCTTGCCCCTCCGTTGACACGCATACAGACACACACACACCATACATACGAGCACGCACACCTGTCTCAGAAATCTCCGGCCAAGCATTGTCGGTCAAGATGAGATGGTCGGTGAAGGCAAGACAAGACACAAGACATTTGGGAGTTCCCCCCCTCCCCCCCTCTCTGTCCAGACCTGTCTAGACGAGACTAAACAATTCTTCTCCTACACACGCACGCACACACACACACACAAAATAGGGGGCCACCGGCACTGAAGAAGCAAAAAGAGGGTTTTGTTCCCAAGCCACACAACAAGAAAGTGCACCACCGCGACGCCACCGCGTACTCGGACCACTTGAACCCAGCCAGCCCCACGAGCTTGTTGCGCTGACTGTCGGGAGCTACCGTCTCAAGATACGAAGAGAGAGGACAACATCTCGGTGACTCGGCACGGACTCACCCCATCCATCCATCCCACCATCCATCCATACCACCATCCGCATCCATCCATACCACCATCCATCCATCCCCTTAGGACCCCATGCATGCGTCCCCCTAGCACGCCCTCTGCCGCACACACACACGTAGTCCCTTTTTTGGTAGGGGAAAGGGGGGGCGCCGGGGGGGGGGGTTGCTTGCTTCTTTCTTTTTTCTTTTCTTTTCTTTTCCCCCGCCAGCCTCACTCTCCAACGTCCTTGTCTCAAATTGATTATTATTTACATATTACTATACTACATGATACCACCTTTTTGCGCTTGTGACATGCGCCAGGTTCTTCGGCATTTAGCACAGAGAGTACAATATTCACACACACACGCACACGCACACGATGTCTCTCTCCTGCCCATTCCCTCCTAACACCCTCTCTTCCCCCCCTCACCCTCCTCCTATGGTACAGAAGCCTTTTCCGCGACCCAATCAGGAAGAGAAAGAAAAATAGAGACCCATTTTTAGAGAGAGGGAGAGAGAGAGAGAGAAGAAGATGAAGAAGAAAAAAGAAGAGGGGCGCCCTAATCAATAGTTGGGGCCGTCTGCCATTCTAATACCCACGGCCCGTGTCGCTCTGGTGGGGGGGAGGAGGGCACAGGGCACATGGCACATGGATGCCACGAGCACCTAGAGCCGCAGATCCGGCCCCGAAGTGCCCCGAGATGTAAAAAGAAAAAGAAACGAGGAAAAAGAGAGATGTGTAAAGTATCCACTCATGATGGTCTGACCTCTGTGCTGAATCATGTTTTGAAATTCGAGTAACCCTGTTTCCTCTCCCACGATTCCCCAAAGCGGTACAGTAAAAGTGAGTGAACCGACCAAAACGAGACGGATGGATGGATGAATAGTGCTCAGTAGTAGCACAACGTGTCTCATGAGTGTGTGAGTATATGTGTGTGTGTGTGTGTGTCGACCAGAGGAGGGGAATATCTATTTGCTTTGTAAGGTATAGATTTCTACACGTCTCTGTACATATATTAGCAAATCTTCCCTACGCGAGGCTATCAAGCGCTTGTCATAACACATAATGCAGAATCCCAAATTCGTAAGACGCCATGACTGGCAACGCCCAACTAAAACTCTAGTAGTTGTCACGAGGGGGTCGGAAGCCTCATAATCCTCGCTGGCCTCGTCGCTCCATCCACCACCACCACCGCCGCCTCCTCCTGCTCCTCCTGCTCCCCCCCACCCCTCAAGACCCTCTCGACATCCATCTTGGGCGGACACTTGTGCACCCAGATCTCCTCCCCCGTCTCCCACGTCTTGAGCCCAAACAACGGCCTCCCCTCTCTATCCCTCGGCACGCCCTCCGGCACCCCAGCAGGCCGCCCCTTTCCCCAGCCCCGCCACGTCGTCGTGTTCCACCACCTGTGCAGCCGCAGCCTGAACTCGTGCCGGACCTTGAGCCGGGCGGCGATCCACCTCTCGTCGGGCTTATGCTCCAGCGAGATCTCGTCCGCGGACCGCGCCCCCCGCAGCAGGCCGCTGCCGCCGGCCGCCGCCTGGCCGCACGTGCTGGTCTGCGCCGGCGGGAGGACGATCTTGAGGAACTCGAGGGAGGCAGCGACGCTGAGGGAGATGCCACGGAGCGGGTTGACCAGCGACTTCATCAGGAGGGACAGCCAGCGTCGGTACAGCACAGCAAAGTCCGTCTGCGAGAGGTGTGTGGACCCGCGCACCGTCAGCATCCAGCACAGGGCGCCGCCCGCCTGCGCCTCGGCGCAGATTTCCGTGACCTTGTCGTAGTTGTCCCGCCAGTGCATGAAGGCTTCGGAGCCGATGGACAGGAGCGGCTTCGTGATGGTCTGCTCTGGCGACCCCGGTTCCACCTCCGGGGTCGCGGGCCCCCATGCGTCCAGGAGGATGCCCTGCCCGACCCAGGGAAAGCGGTCGTCGAGGCGGAGGATCTGGACCGTCGTGGCACCGCCAAAGGAGTGGCCCATGGCCGTGACATTCGCAAGCGACAGGCGGCCCTTCCAGTCTGTCCAGTCGATGCATTCGAGGCCCCTGGAGCTGGAGCCGCGGTTGGGGGTTCTTCGCAGGTTGGTTCTCCTGATTCTATCCTCGGGGTCACCCGCACTGATGACCTCCAGCGCCCGGAAGACCTCTTCTATCTCAGCCAGGCGCATCTCGATCTGTGCACCGCGCAACTCGCGATCCACCCCTTTGGCGTTGTGGGGCGCTGTGTCCTGCGTGTTGTCCTTGGGGAAGATATAGTCCACCATGTAGTTTCTCGCCCGCCTCGGCTCCTCACTTCCTTGCGAGGCTGCAGACGTGCCCAGCTCGGCCTTGTCGACACGACTACTGCTACTCCTCCTCCTCTCGTCCTGGCTGAGCTCAGGCGAGTCCCGGTCGGGGGGTACATTGACATACGACCTCGCCCCCGACCCATCACGGTGTTCCACAGCCACAACGACAAGGCCGTACGAGGCGAGATCGCCGCAGACCGTTGAGTACATGGTTCTCGATCCACCAAGCCCGTGGCTGAACATGACGATGGGGAATGTCGGCCTCCCGTCGCCATCTCCATCTGAGCCTTCCTCAGCTCCCATCACCTTGTCTGCCTTGTCCTCTTCCTCCTCTCCCTTTGGTGGGTGGTTCGAGGCTGACGGTTGGGCCTGCGCCAGTCTCGCGTTCCTGACCGCTGGCAATTTCGTGAACATGCACGTGGCAGCCATATATGCCGTTACTGGAAGGTTAGGAATACTAAGAAACTTTGCATATCCATGGCAGGTTTGCACCCGTGGTCGGGGAAGCCAGGGGACTCTGGCGCCCGAGCGCGGGTCTGCATTTGTAGGGTAGTATATGCTGAACAGAACCGTGTCCAGCTGCAAGGCATGACGACTGTCGCGCTTGATGCGCGAGAACGTCCTTGGTTGCTCGGCTGGGAGCTCGAGTTCCAAGCAGCCCACGCTGTAGGGACCCGTGTAATAGGGCAGGCTGTGGAAGATACGCTCTCTCCATGTGACTGGTGGCTGTGAGGGCTGATGAAGTGGTTGTGCGCCCGTCGATGCAGCCTGTCTTTCCTGTTCCTCCATCCTTGCGCCTTGTGCCATATTAATGGCGACGATGATGATTTCATGTGCGACAGTACCGTGAGACCTAATTCGAGAGAGAGAAGAGAAGAGGAGATACCTATGAAAACTTTGTCCTCACACCGCACCAGAAATCCTTAGCAAGTAGGTTCCTAGTCCTTTTCAACCGTTCAACCTCCTATTCGGTCCAGATGCTGTCGTGTGATGGGCGCGTTCCTGAGCAACTGACGTCACCTATCCAGGGGGTGACAGGACAGGCAGTTGGTGCCGCCGGAGCAGAAGCCCCTGATGGTGTGGTGAGTTGGTGATGTTGGGTACACCCTCGTCACAACGTAGTGTTAGCTCTTGTAGATTCTTGTTAATCAAACCATACAACAAAGTCATCGGAATGACCAAGTGCTCTTGTCCGAATCTTCTTTTCTCTCCTCTCTATTCTCCTCTTCTCTTCTTCCTTCTTTCTGATGCCGCATGTGAGGGGATGCGCATATGCAGACCGGGAAGATGCTCCATCGGGCATTTCAGCTGCGCACCTATCGCTAATGCCCTCCATCAGCGCCGACGCTTGCTTCGGCCCGCGGCTGCTTGCATATGAGTCCTTGTCTCCAGCCTGTGACACGTCCGGCGCAGACAACGACATGTGCGATCCTGGTGTGTCTTGATAGCTGAGTTGTCCTTCACGTCCTGTGAGACGACTGATGGTAACCTTTGTTGCTGCTCGTCCGAGATTCCACCTCGTATTTGGTGTGGAACTCGAGTTGTAGGAATGACGAGGCTGGAGATCGCCCGACACGTCTAGGCGCCCAGATGGGCTCGAATATCGCACAGCCACCACCAGTCTCTGCGGTCAGACGGGGCACTTGCGAGGAAAGCCCCAGTATCATCACGGACATGCCTAGGTGATGCAGTCCACCATCAAAGACTGGCTTATTGTCAAGGATTCCATACCGGGGGATGCATTCAGAGTATGCAATACCCAGTGATTCGACGCAGGAGTGTCCGTCAGAGAAGAGTGTGGCCTCCGCCCAGGACTTTGTCAAGCTGTGGTGTGCTAGCCCAAGGAATCGTATGGTTGCTTTCCCACCTTCCACCACCCCCAAATCTATGCGCTATCTTTCCTGCAAAGACCGCCTCGTTTCGATTCGTGACTTTGTTCTAACCGCAAAACGGAACGACAATCACTGACGTCGAGCACATCGACGAATGTACTGGCTGTAGCAGCAGGCGGCTCGCCCTCAACATCCAGTCCGGGAAAAGCCAAGAGGGGAAATAGTACAAGATCATGACTGAGAGGTGAGGAGGGCTCGAGGGCTATGGCAGCTGCCATGAGGTCCCCTCAAGCGGAACGAGAATTCCCTACCAAAGATCATCTGGTCGTCATTGTCAGCCCTGCAGAGTGAGGAAGGCAATGAGATAGATGGCCGGCAGACCACAACAAAATCAACATCGCTTTGGTCCGCGCAGCCATCAGCAATTGGAGCGGACAAGAGACGGTGTCGAGCTACGGCGGAGGAGGAAGAGGGGCATAGATAGCTCCGATATACCCATCTGATCCTCATCCCAGCCAATCACCGACAACCGACAAAGCGAGTGAAGTGAGCTCTTCGACACGAGGTCGTGAGGCTCGTCTCGTCTCGTCTCCGAATTCTAGTCGAGGCGATCACGCCGGTAGGCCGCTGTGTGGGGCAGCCGTTCTAAGTGGTCTCGTTGAGGCCCAAGTCCACCAAAGGACACACGCCTGGATCCCACGCCGGGTGGAGATCACCCTCATGTTTTGCCCCCCCCCCCCACCCCCCCTTGAGCCGCATCAATCATCCTGTTGGTGTTCCTGATTGAGGTGTTTTCGGTTTTACCCGCACGGCAGGTTGATGGCGGCGGGTATGGTGGCACGGGTGGGTTGTCATCCAAATAGGCTAAATACAGCGTCCCACTGTTCAGCCGCCGGGTCGTTCGAATGTGGATCCTGCCGCCGAGGAAGCTCCTTTGGGGTCCCTTCACGAGGTGACCGTTGAGGGTTTCCAGATCTGGAGGCCATACGATGTCTGCGTCGTCGAGGTTTGTTTGGAGGGTTGCCTCTCGGTTTTTGTCCGAAGTTGGACCAGATCACGTTGTATATGAGGTGCTTTGCCACGCGGGGTATCGTCACCAACCAGAAACAATTCTGTGCCTCTCGTCAGTACCGTCCAACCCCTCTGTTGATCCCGCACAAAGACATCCGGGGGGGGGGGGAGATTCAAGTGATGTATAGATACCCCCTTGAAAAGGTAATCAAAAATGGTGCCGACGTCTAGAACGGAGGGCAAGCAAGCAAGCCTCATAGACACTACCAAGAGGATGATAGATGGCGTATACCTAGCATAGAGAGCGGGTGTGTGTGTATGTGTGTGTGTGTGTGTGATATTCTTCCCGTGCAAAGCCAAGGATCGCCTGGTTGTGAGGTGCCCACATCGTGCTGCCAGAAACCTCGTGGACCTTCGGGTAAATGATGGTGCATAGCATCTCGCCCGTCCGTTTTGAAAGTGATGGTCACCAGATAGGTCCACCAGGGAGGGGGGGGGAACGATAGAAAGGGGACTGTTTATCATCTGAGCGGTACGTGGTGTGGTATAAGTAGCACGTCCATGGCCCTGCCTGGCCCTGCAAGTTGATTTTGTCCTTGATCTGGTCCTGGAAGAGTCCTCTAGTCGAAGCCGTCCACATTCCATCTTCGAAACAACTGCATCGCGAACGCAATTTCTGTTGAGATTATACCCCCAAGATGGCACCAACGGTCAAGCTGAACTCGGGCCACGACATGCCCCTCGTTGGGTTCGGGCTGTGGAAGGTCGACAACGCGACGTGTGCTGATACCGTCTACAACGCCATCAAGGTCGGATACCGGCTGTTTGATGGTGCTTGCGGTAAGTGGAACAAAGCCCTGTGAATTACCTCTGCCTGTTATAGTACATACTGGATCCATCTGAAGGGGGTGTGTGTGGAAGCTGTCTTCATGACACGAGCACTGCATGTTATGGTGGGGGTGGAGCGAGTTGATGTCTGGAGCTGGAGCTGGAGCTGGAGCCCGAGCCCTGCCCCGCGGGGACCTTTCCCCCACCATGATGCAGGGACCTCAACCACTTCAAGGCTCCAAGCAATTCAACAAAAAATAGCAAGGAAGAAAAAAGAAGAAGACAAGAAAAGAAAGAAGGAAAACAAAAGGAAGGGAACAAAGAGAGGAAAAAGGAGAGGGAAAACAGTGTTGAAACCCCCGAGAACCCATGTGGTAGCGAGGCTTTCTTTGTAGCTCATCCTCATTTCCACGCCCGCGCCTTTGGGGAGAAAATCTTCATCCACCTCAAACTCGTCTTTCCAGCTTCCCCAAGCAAAGAACATAAAACATGCTAACGACCACATCTCCCCAACGACAGACTACGGCAACGAGGTCGAGTGCGGGCAGGGCGTGGCCCGCGCCATCAAGGACGGCCTCGTCAGGCGCGAGGACCTCTTCATCGTCTCCAAGCTCTGGAACACCTTCCACGACAAGGAGCGCGTCGGCCCCATCTGCAAGAAGCAGCTGGCCGACTGGGGGCTCGACTACTTCGACCTGTACCTGATCCACTTCCCCGTCGCCCTCGAGTACGTCGACCCGTCGGTGCGGTACCCGCCCGGCTGGTTCTACGACGGCGACCAGGACATCCGCCCCAGCAGGGCGACGACCCAGGAAACCTGGACCGCCATGGAGGGCCTCGTGGACGCGGGCCTGGCGCGGTCCATCGGCGTGTCCAACTTCCAGAACCAGCTCGTCTACGACCTCCTGCGCTACGCCCGCGTCCGCCCCGCCACCCTGCAGATCGAGCACCACCCGTACCTCGTGCAGCAGCAGCTGCTCAAGGCCGCCGAGGCCGAGGGCATCACCATCACCGCCTACTCGTCCTTCGGCCCCGCCGGCTTCGTCGAGCTCGACATGGCCCGCGCCAAGAGCGCCACCCCGCTGATGGAGGAGACCACGGTGAAGAGGATTGCAGCCAAGCTGGGCAAGACCCCTGCCCAGGTGTTGCTGCGGTGGGCGACGCAGCGGGGTGTGGCCGTGATCCCCAAGAGCAGCTCCGAGGGCAGGATGAAGGAGAACCTGGAGAGCAGCGACTTCAAGATCGACGAGGCCGATATCGAGGCTATCAGTGCGTTAGACAAGGGCTTGCGGTTTAACCAGCCAACGAATGTGAGTACTATGCTCAGCCTTCCTCCTCGTCCTCTGACCCATCTCTTCTCTCAGTATAAAGCAGCTGATAAGGCTCGTTACAGTACTTCCCGACCGAGAAGCTTTGGATTTTCAGCTAGACTTCAAATATCTGGACAGACCGACCGGGGTGGTTTGCTTATGATGATAGACCCGGCATGTTATGAAATAAACTTCCTGGTACGTTGATAGAGTGAATGGGAGGAATCTATGGATCAAGTTCTGCTTCCACAACTGTCTCTGGGTATAAAAATACAGACCCGATGAAAAGTCTTCAGTTTCTCAAGCTGGGTACCCCCACAGTATCATGCCACTTAGAATAGTAGCCTACCAATCGTAAAAGTATAGAATCAACGGGTCGTAGGGTGTGTTCGTCGCGAGAGTCCAGTTCGTCCATTCATTCACTGCCGTTTAAGAATATACGGCCTGAGTATGCGCATTACCAAGGTCGCGGCCTCTCCACCGTCCTTCAAAAAACTGTGTTCCTACGGGCTCTCTTCCCATCTTTTGTGTGCGCCTTCTCTCGTCTCTCCCCCCCCCCCCTTCCCTCTCTCTCTAAGTCCTCACAAAGGCTGTTGTTGAAGCAGTCAAAGTCAGTGGACTATTTGTCTCTCGGGGTATCATGGTCAAAGAACTTACTGGCGTCGATCTGGCGAATATCGGGCAGCGCCAGCCGGACCTTGTTCCTATACAACGCTTCAGCCCGTGTCTGGAGCGGATTTCCCTCAAAATAGACCGTCTCCAGCTTCTTCTTGTCCCCCAGTGCCTTCTCGACGTCGTTGAAGTCCGCAAGCTTGTTGTAGCTCGCCCAGACCTCTTCCAGCTCCTGCAGCGGCTCGAGACCCACCAGGCTGGCGATCTGGTTGTTGGAGATCTCGAGGATCCGCAGGTTCGTGTTGTGCTCGAGTCCGGTGACGCTCTCGAGGAGGTTGTGCGATATGTACAGCTCCTCCAGCGTCGGGACCTCCCTGAGGGGTGAGAGCTCGCTGATGCGGTTCGACTGGATGCTGAGCAGCTTCAGCTTCGGTAGCTCGCTCAGCCCGTGGAGCGTGGTGATCTTGTTCTTGGCCAGCCAGAGCTCCTCTAGGTTCTTCAGCGCGTCCAGGTTCTGTATCTCGCGGATCCGGTTGGAGCCAAGCTCCAACATACGGAGCTTGTCCAGTCCCTCCAGGTTCTCGATGGTGCTAATCTTATTGGCAACGAAGAAGATGTCTGTCAACTCCGTCAGGTGGTTCACGTGCTTGATGTGCTTGACCTTGTTGAAGCTCAGGTCGAGGTTCGTCAGCTTGGTCAGGTGGTCGAGGCCGCGGATGTGGCCGATGAGGTTGTCGTAGAGGTCGAGGTCCACTAATGTCTCGGCCAGGGGCTCCAGGCCCTCGATATGTGTGATGCCGTTCTGTCTCAGGCAGAGCCGCGCGACCTGCTTGAAGCGCTCGAGCCGTAGGCTGGGGATGGACTGTATGCGGGAGTTTATGGAGATGAGCTCGTCCGTATCTGGATCCTCGTCATCGAAAAGGTCTGTGGGTTGTCACATGTCAGCGATATTTGCGGTTTCCCCGCTGGCGAGAAGGCCAGACAAAGGCAGGACCATCAGAGATTTCGATGATGATGGGAGCCGGAGCTCGTACCTTCGTCGGCCTGGATCTCCTCTCCCTCGACGACATGCTCCTCGTCGGAGTACTCTGGATCTGACAGAGCCTCTGGGTTGGCAAGGCTGGCCCTGCCTGGAACGCGCAGCTTGCCGTCCCAGCCCTTGCCATTAGTCAGGACGGGACTGCCGCCATCCTCAGCATCTTTGAGGCGCTCTGTTGTGACTTCAGCGGCAAGCTCAATGTGGCGAGGCTGAGGGGCGTCGCTGTTTCCTTTTTCTCCGCTCATGATAGCAGCAGTCGCTGTGTGTCACGCCCAAGGGCTCAAAGCTGAGAGGGGAGCGATCGCGCCACTTTGTTGAGGGATCGTAGCCGGTTGGTTCTTTACGAATGCCAGATGATCCAATTGAAGAATATCTCAAGATCGTAATCAGAAGACAAGTGTCGGTCGGTAACGAGGTACGCGAGGTACAGTGGCTGAACGATATGTGTTTTGGTTGAGAGAATGTTTGTCAGTTGGTAAGCCTGCGTCGTTAAATCGAAGCAGTATGTCAATTGTAGTGGGGCCCGCCAGCCCTGTCTGTGCCTGACGGCGCAGCCTAGGCTGTCAATTACAGGGGGTACAAGACTATGTCATAGGCAGGGCAGATCCGGCAGCGGGGTCCGTCTGCCAAGGGCTTGGAGGGAGGGAGGCGCGGGGATGGGGAGAGATTCCAGGCCCCTGGGACTAGTGTTTAGGTGCCTTAGCGTTCGTGAGGAAAACGAATCGAGAGCTGCCACACTTCCTACAACCAACCTCCTTATATCTATTAAAGGAGATGCACATTGCTGCCTGACGAAGAGGTTGCAGACCGATCGATCATCAGTTCACCATACCGGTCGACGGCCCGGATCGAGATGTTTACCGACGACTAGACCCTTTGTTTCCTGCCGGAAAGGAAACTGATAGTCTGCCTTTCCAAACAAGTCTGCCACGTCTCTCTCAGTGCATCTTGTTCAGGCCGTGATTCGGCAGGAACAGAGGGGACTAATTTCTAAACGCCGTATAGGAACGGAGCCGGAGGCCTTTTTTGTGGACGTGAGCCAACAAACGGTGCAGTCTTTTTCTTTTTTCTTCCAGCTGCGGAGGCACAGAGCAGTTGGCCTGGCCTATGTTGGAGCGGAGGCCCACGCTGGGCAATAAATTTTCCGTGGCTAAGCCTGACCTTTTCACACTGGACTTTTGTAACCTAGCTCTTTGCTCTAATGGCCTTGGCTGTCTGCTGTATGATAAACTCAGCTACGTGTGCTCTCCCGCCTGTCATCATCACGTCGTTGTGAAAAGCCCGTGGAACAACCTTGGTCTCTTGTGGGATTCCCAGCTCGGCACACCGTCTTCGCAGCTCTTCCGGATGATGCTCGGGTACAATCTCGTCTCTTCCCGCCTGTAGGATCAGCACCTGGGGCAGTCCAAGGGCTCTCTCCCTTCGATGTTCTGCGACGATCGCCAGGTTGCGGTAGCTGTCGAGGTGGTTGCGCAAGAAGGGGTAAAGGTACTTGTAGGGCAGCCATTTCTCGGGGTACAGGACCTCGAGCATCTTCTTGATGGAGAGGAAAGGGGTCTCCAGGATCAGAGCGGTCGGTTCAAGGTGCGCTGGGATCACTCCCGATGCGGCGAGGTTCGTGGCGAACCCAGACCCGATACTCTGTCCCCAGGCGAACAAGATTGGCCTTGTCTTGTGGCCCCCGGTTTCGTCTCTCTCATACGTATTGTCGTGCAGCTGGGAGATCCACTCGACGGCAGCTCTCGTGTCATAGTTGATCCCGGGCTCGGAGGGGCGGCCAGCAGATGTCCAGTATCCTCGATAGCTCAGGCCAACCTCGGTGAAGCGCACCTTCCCGAGCTGAGGGTATCTCTCCCCGAAGCTCATCTTGATCTTCCTCAAGATCCATGAGTGGTCCGGAAGCCGTGGCGGCAAGGACGAAGCGTTCCCTGAACCTCTACTTTTGAGTCCAAATCTTTCCAGTATTGGTGAATAATATCGAGACGACGTACCTTGACAGTAGAGTATGTAAACATGATAAGCAACACCATCGTCCCGGGGCGAATGACCATGTGACGACACGCTGGCAACAGCCAAAGCCAAGTCTGTCCTATCGATTGACCTCATACGGAGCTCTTTCCACTCAATCCCGTAGAGATATTTCTGAAAGTCTGAAATTTTGTCATGCCGGGCACTAGGAGGCAGATACGGGTTGTAAATGATCTTGTTCTGCAGGGAGACCATGACGAAACTCTTCCAGGTGTATAGGGCCAGGACCAAACCAGTGAAGATCACAGGTGGCAGAAGGAGGGCTGGAATGTGTATCTGTCTTCGCAGACAAGCGCCTGTCTTCAGAAGCCCATAGCTGAATCTGCTCACGGCCCTGTAGTAGGCTGTCCGACCTGATGAGATGTGGTAGGAGGTCGACCCAGCCAAAGTGAAGGTTGTTGTCGCCACGGCTATTCTCGCCGGGTGAGGGCGGAGTAGCATGCTGCTACCGGTATGTCATCTGAGGAGGGGAGGAAGAAAGTAGTAGGAGAATGAATGCATCGGAATTGAATGATGTGTTCGACAAGTGATCTTTGGGAGACGGTGTGAAAGATCTAATTACTTGGCATACGAGTAGCAAAGTTGTTGCCTCCAAGCCGAAGAATATTAGGGAAGCACAACCACGAACCAAAAGGCAAGTCAAAACCCCACCCTAACCCTGATGGCCCTTAGGAGAGAAGAATACATAATACTTTTTATATATGTGTGCGTATGAATTTATATCGATAACATTCACTAAGAATATGAGACCAACGATATTGTACGGATATTATGAGCTCAAGATATAACCAAGTCTAAAAAGTGAAGAAGAATTAAGCAGAAGGTTTTGCTTCCAATGCCCTCCTCCGCAAGAGAACGGCGGCTTACCACTTCAGCCTCCCATAGATATTAATTAGGTGAGAACGGGATCTGCCTGATATTTCGCCCTTTTCCAGAGGCCTTCCTGTGCTCAAATTAACATTGAATTCAACAAGGTTTTGCCTGGCGCTCGACGTTGCGACAGACACATGGTCCAGTATAGAAGAGTATGTGAGAGTATGTCTCTGTACCATGTCCTGGTGTTGGCGATACGATGTATCTGCCAGGATCGGCATGTGGAAAGGGCAGTGGTGCTCTCACGAGCCGGCGTCGTCTCGAGAGAAGATTCCCTGCGGATCTATGGTCTAGATCTATGGTTTATTGCAAAGCAAAATGCACCGCTAGCTATAGCTCTGTCTTCTCATAGGGGTCTGAGGCTGCCTCATCCTGCAGCGCTGGTATGTGTCCCTCGAGGTCCATCCACTCGGCCACGAAGGCCGTGATGAGCTTTGACCAGTCCTGCATCGTAGGCCCGTCGAGATGTGCGGCATCGTCCTCCATCTTGTGCCAGAACCAAGGAAACGGGGTCGGTATGATATGAAGGATATCAACGCCTCGCTGCATGAACGGGACGTGATCGTCAGAGATGAACCCCCGGTGGAACTGAGAGGCGTGTTTATCCGTGTCCGGGAGGAAGGGGGCCTGCGGGCTCGACTCAAAGAGCTTCAGATTGCGCATCCGTTTCTCGATCTTGGCCAGGTTCTGATATGCCCAATGCGTCGTCCGAAAATACGACGGGATCCTGGGGTTCTCTGCGCCCAAGAGATCGAGCAAGAGGAACAGGCTGATGGCGTCGATGTGATTCTTGTACGTCGACGCCGCAGGGTGCGCCTCGGCCTCCCAGGCCTCGGCGAGCGCCCTGGACCCGTACGTGCTGTCTGTGTCCGTCCACGACACCCAGGCCTCCTCGCCGTCCAGCAGCAGAATTTGCACGCCCTTCTCCTCGCCCAGCCCGTCCGCCTCGCCCGCGGCCTCCATGGCGGCCCAGCGCCTCGTCAGCGCCTCGTCCACGCTACGCGCGACATGGAGCAACATAGCGCACGGCGCCGCCGAGTCGGTGGCCCCAATGAAGTTCTCGGGCCGGTACAGGGTGTCGTAGTGCGCAGCGAGGGTGAGGCGCGAGACGTCGCCCGCGCTCGCCCAGGGCGGGTCGCGCCGCAGGATGATGTTGCGGAAGGTCACCAGCTTGTCGCCCGTCGCGGGCGTCTTGGAGGTCGTGTTGTGCAGCGAGATGGTCCATGCCGGCAGGTGCGTCTCGAAGAAGCTGACAAAGTGCTCGTGCACCTTTTCGGAACCGGGCGTGTCAGGCACGCGGGGGATCAGGATGGGCGCGAGGAGGCCCTCGGTATTGTGAACGTCAAAGTCGGTGCCTGCGGAGGGGATCTGGCGGAGGCTATCGTCGGACAGGCTGGTGTAGGCCAGGGCTGGGGCGAGGAGACATGCCACAAACAGGATGATGGCCAATCGTTTCATGCTGTGCTTTCGTAAAGAAGGGGGCCGTGTCCTACATCAACCTGGTTCAGCCACAAGTTCCTAGGAATACTCCCACAGGGTTGGTCTTGGACGAGCTGGGCTACTTACATCTTTGACAAGATCTGATAACTCTTCCTGGCCTGGTTCAAGTCATCATCGCCAGCTATGGATGACCTTGCACCCATTGTGACCCACAGCATGACATTGAAGCACAGTACTACGCCCTGGGAGCATACCGAGAAGAAAAAAAGAACAGCAGCTTCAACTGTGAAAATAAAGAGCAGAATGACAGGTTGATGACTGTTGAGCTCATTACCTTGACGAACCGCGGCTCGGCTCAGCTCAGCTCAGCTCAGGGGTCCTCACAGGGCACTCAGGGATCAAAACCCTAACCCGAGCAGTGGGTGGTTCTGTATCAGAGGAGCACCAGGGGGAGGGGCCTTGTCCACTGTCTGATGTCAGGGGTGGCCTGTGCCCCTGTGCCTGTGCCTGCCTTCACGACACGTAATGAGCTTGCTCCCGGTGAGCTGGGGTCCAACTGCAGTAGCTCTTGGCAACAAGTGTCCATTGGGAATTTGGATCTTTAGCCTCGTCCACTTGCCAACCCTCACCAAAACCCCCCCTCCTCAACCAGCCAGACAACATGCGCGTTGCTGGTATTTCCTCCCTTCTGCTCCTGGCAGCTGGTGCTGTCCAGGCTGCCAGCTCCTGGAGCTTCGACGACGCCAGCATCTCCGTCAGCAACAAGAAGACTGCTGGCGAAGCTGCCAAAGAATCGTGAGTGCTGGATGATGATGATGGTGCCGCTGCATATGCATTCTCCTACTTCTCTTTTCATCTGACAAATCTGCATGTAGTTTTGGTGTCCAGTCCCCCCTCGAGACCCCAGTGCCCCTCGGTGCACAAGATACCCTCACCGTCAGCCTGACGGCCAAGGACAATGGCAAGGCGAAGCGGCCACACCAGGCGTTTCTCCTCCTGACGGACCAGTCGACGGGCCTGGAGGCGCCTTTCCCTCTGAGTGTCCGGGACAACGGCAAGGGCAAGGTGCAAATTGTACGTCACAGCGCATTGCGACCAGTATCGCCGCCTGATGGTGTGTGTGTGTGTCGGATTCTAACGAGCTCTCTACGGCGCAGACCCAGAAAGACATCCCCGCCCAGTTCTTCGTGTCGTCCGAACCTCTCCACGCGAGCGTGGTCATCGGCTCCTTTGGCTCGTCCCAGGCTGTCATCTCTGACGCCTTCAACATTGAGATCAAGCCAGATGCCACCACTCCTCCTGCCGCCGCGTCGCCTCCCCTTCGCTACGGCAAGCAACCTCAGATCCACCACATCTTCCGAGAGCCTACCAAGTATGGGTACAAGGTCGTCTCGATCGGCGTCTCACTGGCTATTGCGGCTACACTGCCGGTCGTCGTGGGTGTCGTAAGTTTATATACATACACTTGTTTACAGCTCAAGATTGTGGTTGCGCCGGCATAGGCTCTAACATTGTGGTGTCTCTTCATAGTGGCTCTTGCACGGCGCCAACGTTAGTCAACTCCCCAAGGCCATCGGCGCGGCTCCGGTATCCTACGTTACCTTCTTGGGCTCGATCGTGGCCATGGAGTTCGTCTACTTCCTCTACCACCGCGGGTTGTCCCTGGGTCACATTCTCGTTCCCGTGGCCGTCCTGAGCACTACCACTGTTCTCTCCGGCATGAAGGCCCTTGGCGAGGTGCAAAGCCGGCGACTGGCTGGAGAGCGATAGATTGTTGTCTGGTAGAGGATTTGCAGCGCGGGCATTTCTTCAAAAGAGGGGGGATCCGCAGCGAAGAGACCGGCTTGGTCATGATTCATCATACCCTATGGCCGATTGTTCCTGGAGGGCAATATATATCCACGTCCTGGTCAGCCTGTCCCTGTTTCCCTGCGAGAGCATGATCAGCTCGGCCTGGAAGGCCAGAGAACCATATATGGGGTAGGTAAGCAGGAAATTTCACAGTGGAAATGGAAGTGTACATTAGAGCGCAAAGCATATCAGCCCGAGAAGAAGGCTCAGGAAAAGGAATTCAAAAGCGTCATGACATGAGACCCACGACCATGATCTGGCACACTTGAGCATGAAGACACTTTGTTTTTTATTTCTTAAACACTCATAATCATTGCGCCCATGTGGGTGTAAAGATGGAAGATAAAAGGTATGTCTACCAATTCTACCGAACGCCGTTGCTGGTCTCTCAAATATTCGAACTCGTAACAAAACAGAAATGGCAAGGAAATTACCCGGCCACGAGCCCACTCCTCCTTCGCACGAAAGCATTCTCTCTATTTCCCCTCCGTTGTCAAGACCTCGGCGGACCTCCTCATCTGGGGCTGCCAATCCCCACGCTCATACTGCGGAGGGAGATCCTCCTCGTCCTCCTCCCAACTCGAGCGCCGCAAGTGGCCCGCGTCAAAGCTGGCCCTCCTGACGTCCTGGTCCTGTCGGCCCCGCGGCTCCGGCACCCGCCTCCCCTCCCTCCTCAACGACGGTCCCGCCATGGCCTCCTCATCACCATATCGCAGATCCCTAGCATAGCCATACCGGCTGCTCCCGACCACAGGCGCCACAGGAGGAGCAGCGGCAGCAGCACCTACGCAGCCTCGTGCTCCGACCGGCACCGGCACCGGCACCGCAACGGGATACCCATAGCCCCTCCTCGCGGCCTTTCGCGCGGACTTGAAGGCGCGTCGCTCCTGGCGGTACCCGCGGCGGACGTCGCGGCGGGACAGGTAGGGGGCATGGTCGTCGTAGCCGTAGTCATCAGCATCATAGGGATAGGAATACGCCGCGGCGGGTTCGTAGGCGCACTGGGCGCAGTAGCGGCGGCCGCGGCAGGTGCAGGAGGGGGTGGCGAGGACGGCGGGCTGGGTGCGGTGGGGGTTGTTTGCCTGGGCGAGGGCGAGGCGGTTCTGGTCGCGCTGGGACTGGCCGGTTACTTCGTTGACGATGCGTCCTACTAGACCGAGGATGAACATTTTTGGGAGTTTTTGAGTGTGGGTGTCGGTATTGGTTGGGGGGGTCGAGATGTTGAGAGGTGGATTGTGATGGATGGGAGCTTCTTGACTTCTTTCTTTTGCAGACAAGGCTGGAGGGTGAGCTGCTAAGTCTCTTTTCTGAAGAAGGGTGAAAATATGTGTGCTGTGTGTGTATATTATTGTTGCTTCGAAAAAGCTATCAACTTGTTTCTTTTAAAGAGGTGCTGATGATGCTATGCTAGCCAAGAGCAAAAGAAAAAGAAGAAGGGGTCAGGATTGGGAGTCAACCTGCCTTCTTATAATTCCATCCGTTTTCATTCTCATCTACCATTTTATTACTATGATCTTATCTCACTGCAAGGGGCTGAGTTTTGCGAACCCGAGATCAGCAAAGGGCGGCCGACGAGGAGGTGTCTGCTCAGCCGCCACAGTTATTGACGCCCTTTCCTGCTCCCTGAGACTATGGAGGCACAGCCTTCACTGCCCTCTTCCCATCCGTCTTGTTGATGTGAGGGGGATTGGGGGTGTTGGAAGGAGGAGGGTTCGCTTTATTGCCGATTGGTTGACTGTACGATACCGAGCAATGCTGACCGGCTACAGAGCCTTCAACGCCCTGTAGGGCCATCTAAGCCACTGTTAGGCGGGCAACGGCGCCCATCCAGAGCTCGCGCTACTATGACCACAGGGGGCCCAGCACACCTAGTCCAGCGGCATGTAGCGTTGTTGTTTCAGAACAGGGGTTTGCACGAGCTACCGAGAAAGAAAAAATCGACCGAAATACAATTTGCAGGTCAAAGAACGGATCACGGGAACCAACAAGCTAAGGAAAACAGGTGTCAGAATCCAACATTAATGACACCATGCTCATGTAGCCCAGGGTTAGGGTTGCTAGACCAAGCTCACGGTACCCACAGCAGGCAGCAGTGTGGTTGGTGCAGGCCGTGCACTACCCAAGCTAGCGCATAGTTGCCGTTACGTAATCCCCACGGGTACAAAAGTGCTTGCTTGGCTGCTGTGCCGTTTCTGAGTTGCTACTTCGAGAACTCCTCTCAGTCAGAACAACAAACCGAACCATCACACCATCATGCCTACTTAAAGTGCTGTGTTCCTTTGTCGGCCGTCTATAAGTGCAATTATAGCGTTTCCCTTCATAGAGTAGACATGTAAGGACACGTCGTCCAGGCCAACAGGAGCAGCTTTGCGACGGTTCCTATTGATAAGGCTAGCCTAGTAACGGCGTTGACACCGTCGCTTTCATAGCCATGCTCGTGATATACCCTCTTTATTTAAACTTCTATGGGAGGGAGGGAGCGATAGATCGACCAGCGTGGAATTTATAGCTGAATTCTGGCCAGAGGCAGCCTTCAGATTTTTCTGGGTACCCAAAGGCCCCCCGTACTACGACAACAAGTCAGGACGAAGTGTTGGGTAAGTTGATGACTCCCTCTACGACCCAACCCTCCCACAGCTTCATCCTTCAACTACACCACAACTACGGCTCGTAGTTGGAATCCGAATCTATCTCCGTATCCATCTCTGCTTGCACTTCAATACAATCCCCATAATCCCCATTTGACCCTATTACCGTTTCCGCCTCCTGCCCAACCTCGCGTGCACGCATCGCCTCCCTTTCCCTCCCCACCGCCAACTTTTCTGGATGGCTACCTAGCTAATAGTAAAGCAGCATCAGGTAAAATGAAGCGGAAGACCAGAGCATCCAAGGGCGACGGCACCAAACCGGGCGTTGAGGGCCGTAGCACCACAGACAAGCAAGGTGATGCAGCACCCAGCGACGACGTACACGAGCCTCTCTTCTTCTACATGCCAGATGCCGCATACGGAGAGCTCTGCCAGTGGTATCCCTGCAGCTTCACCGTCAGCAAGTCACAAATATCTTCGCTCATCGAACGCCCCATCGGCGACGATGAAGATGACGCCAATAACCCCTCCGACGGCAATATCACCTTCAACTGTGCCGAACAGTTCATGATGTACTGCAAGGCGGGACGGTTCTGTGACCGGGACACGCAGCGGCGAGTGCTCGCGAGCGACAGCCCTAAGGAGCAGAAGCGCCTAGGCAAGCTGACGGCTGGTTTTGCCGACGAGAGCTGGGACAAGGTCAAGAGCGACGTGGTCGTGGCCGGGAACGTGGCCAAGTTCGGCCAGGACATCAAGCTGAAGCGGAAACTGCTCGCTACCGGCGACCGTCTGCTGGTCGAGGCGGCCTCGCGGGACCGTGTATGGGGGATCGGATACACGGCCAAGCATGCCATGTCGTATCGACAACACTGGGGGGAGAACAGGCTGGGTAGGGCACTTATGCAGGCCAGGAAGCAGCTACGGAAGGAAGAGAAGGCGGCCCTGGCTAGGGAGAGCTGGGAGGATACTGCCATAAGTTACGAGTAGCGAGGAATGAACGCCCCTGCTCAGGGCAGTCACACTCGTCGTCCCTGGGACATCTGCCTGGTTCGAAAGTCCAGCTCTCGAGAACTGATCATGGTGGAGTGCATGCGTAGAAGAAAACATTGTCCCCTCAATCATTACTGTAAAGTGACCAGTTCCGTCCCAGTTTTTAATCAAAAAGGCGGAAGTAGAAGCGACCAAATTGTGAGGTTGGCGAGCCGATCAGCGAAGGTACGCAGACCAGC
Organism: Cryphonectria radicalis; assembly: GCA_014849355.1. Taxonomy (NCBI): domain Eukaryota; kingdom Fungi; phylum Ascomycota; class Sordariomycetes; order Diaporthales; family Cryphonectriaceae; genus Cryphonectria; species Cryphonectria radicalis. The sequence goes on from JACWQW010000187.1 coordinate 28,362, forward strand.
CTCTACGACGGTAGTCCCAATTCCACGTTTGCTCGTCCGTTTTGTGAAGCGATTTTCACCTCCCGACAACCACTGGAAAGACAAACTCGTACGCCTCAGCCGCAACCCTGTTTTTGAGAGACGCGTATCGCTCACACATTTCTAGCCTGCCGATCCAGATTCAACTTCTATTTTCTTTTTTTTTGTGTCAAGTCTTCTTGACTGCTCTCCCTGTCTGGTGGAACCTCAACTTACAAACACACATAGACATTCACCTCTCTCTCACTGTGAGCAGAAAACTTCCGTCTCCCTACCAACGCGGTTCGTTTCATACTCATCACACCAGTGCGATCTTAGAGACAAACTCGTAAGTAACGGAGCCCATCTTACCACAATTTCAACTCACGGTCAGCGCGAGAACTCTACTCGCCGCGACTGGTGAGCCTTCACCAATTCAATCTTCTTACGCGTCCTTTCCTGGAGAAGCAGGTACTAATCCCTGAAATAGCCAGAAAATGAACCATGAAAACCTTGCCTTGCGCACCAACTCTCGCGGCGGCATCCAGAAGCCTGCGCAAAGTGGCCGAGGCGGCCATGGTCGACGAGGTGGTGGCAGCAGCGGCCGCCGCCGCTTTGGAGCAGACGGCGGCGTCGGCTCCTCTGGGCCCCAAATCAATGTGACCGGCGGCACCACCATCTATCTGCCGGATAGGACAAGCTAAACACTCTCGACAGGGAGCGGGCATTGGGGACCGCCCATTGTCTAGCAGCAGATATCCAATTGTCTGCGACCCAGGGTCTCGAGGTTCCTCCAAATATCAATAGAGCCTTCGTTCTCGGCCGTGAGGGGCTCTTACTCCCGGAGCCCATGCTTCTAGCCAGCCCTCTCAGGATCGTTGCCAACATAACACTTGGCGGCGACATGCCCATCCCGGCCCAACCTAACGTGGCCCAGAAGGTCATCCCTTTCAAGATTCAAGCCGTAGATGGCCAGATCTTCGAGGCTGGGACAACCACCGAATCAGTCGGTGGTCGTGCGAGGAGTCAGTATAGCCGCAGGATCGGTCATTCCGGCCGGATATACCATTCCTGCTTCGACGTCTCTGCCTGCTGGCATCACTACTCCCGCCAAATGCGTTATCCCAAAGGGTAGCGTGATCCCATGGGGAACAATCTTCCCCCAGTACACGAAAATCGCTGCTGGCGCCTGGTTTTCAAAGGGCTTCTCACTACCTTGCCCGTCTTGAGCGGATCCTGTCGCTGCAAGCGCATAATGGATCTCGCGAACTGATTTGACAAGCCTGCTTAGATGCGTCTTCAGTCCTGAACAGTAACCTGATGGATCCAAAGTTCTAGGCTTAGCCTGTTGTTCCTATGTTGCCGCTGCGGCATAAGCTAAATTCTTGTATCGTCCTGGGGTATCCTGCCGGGATATCAGCTGGGCAGATACTTTCTTCTCAAGGTCTGTGGGTGGGAGTGTCTTACTGTGCGAAAGCATTTGGAAGGCCGGGTAAACAATCTTGCAAGCTCTTTACAGCGCGTTTGTGTACTCTGAGCACAGCTTAGGTAAACGTGCTCTCAGATTCCCGATAATATGTCTGATGCTGACTTTATCTGTCCTCGAAATTTCGAATGTCTCGGTTTAATGATGCTATAACAGCCTCGGCAACATCACCGGCCAGCTTATCCTGTCGTTGCATGGTCAAGAACATATGTACAGCTTGCAAAGTGACCAGCGTCTTCAGAGACCGCTAACAACACTACAGAACAAAGTGTGATGGTGCAGAACGGGTTATCCCATTGTCATATAGGCGACGAGAGGTTATAAGAATATTAGCATAATTAAATTGAATATAATCATTAGTATAGCTAAGTTGGAAAAAGAGTAGGGAATAGTATAATTAAAGTGAATAAGAATATTAGTATAGCTAAATTAGAAAAGAATAAGAAATAGTATAATCAAAATAAATATAAATATGTAATGAGCACTGCAGCAATCCGAAGATTCCAAAGTACACAAAGGGTTTATGCTAACAAGAGCGGTGCCAAGTACAGGCCTTGAATACGGAAACGTAACTGAAGTCTGTGTGCAAGTGTTTACTGCCTTTGGGGCTATCAGAGTATGTATGTAATCTGATACTTAGATTGACGACTGGAGAGCTATGTACAAGATCTATCTACTAGTGGTAATGACTGTGGTTATATATCCAGCTCTTTAATTCCTCTGTTGGTGATGTTAGCATTAATGCCCATAGGAGCCCATTGGAATCTCGATGGCCACATCCCTGTCATAACCCTAACCCTGAGTTATATAATCATTCCTTCCCTTTGGATGTTGGATCCGGCTTTCTGGCTTCCGGCCAGTTGTTCCGTGTGACCTGTTTCGTGACCTGCATGTCGGATGGATTATAACAGAATAGCTAATTTATATATTAGAAGATAATTATATTAGTAGCTAATTAGTGAAGATCTACTGCTGAAAATATTAGATAGCTGTCGAAGTTGGCTAAAGCGGAGTATTTAAAGCGTGCAAACAGTATGTGCATTAAAAACGGTGGGCTACCGTTTTGGTCAAGGTTAACGGTAGAATCCCTGTCAATACGCCAGCACTAGAGCTACCCAATCAAAGTTCCCGAGGTCACCCTTGAAGGCTCTACAGTTCATGTTCTCCAGGGAACGAACGGCCCGCCCAGGCCTATTGCTCAGCTCTAACTCTCACCAAGACACACCATTCTGAACATCGTCAGGCGCATCGTCAACTAAGGTCTGTCCGGCCCCCTTTGGCCTCGAGCTTTAACCTAAAAACGCCTCATGATCTTCGTGTCGCTCTGGGTCAGATGATAGAACGCGTGTGCCGCGTGATTCTGTGCTAGGAAGATGGGGGGGAGGGGGGAAACATGCTTGCTATTGCGGCTCTGTATTTGGAACTCACTCTCGCCTTTTCTTTTTTTTCTTTTTTTTTTCTTTCCCCCCTTCCGTTCTCATCAATCCAAAGGCAGTCAACCGCCATAACCAGAAATCACAAATTCCATACTCCTTTTTCTCTTTTCCTTTTCTCTTGACGCCTTTCGCGCTTGCGAATTCCTCGATCTGGCTCGTTGAACGGGGGCTCAAAAGTTGAGGAGAGAAAAGCTCAAATCATTGTGCTGTATTGTAACTTCACAGCTTCATTTCTGACCTAGATTGCAAATTCTCATTCTCACGTCGGTTCCCTGTTCACAATCTCCAGTCACAATGCATCCATCTTCAGATCAGCGTGAGAACCGTCGTCGTGGCTGTTCGCCTACTGCTGCTGGCACTCGACCTGGCGTCATGGTCTCTGTCAACGAACCACAAGAGTTTGCCTTTGACTATTTCGACGAGAACAATGGATCTCTCTATAAGAAAAAAGCATGTGTTACTTCATGGCTGGCAGACATCACCAACCAGGAGAGCAGGGTTGTCTCTGAGAAGAAGGAGAAGAAGAACCAGCCCTCGAAAAGAACCCAGGGACCCTCTGCGGTCGACGATATCACCTAGCAGAGTGTGTCCGTCGAGGAGATGGTCCAAGAGGGCTTCGAGACTCCAACCTTTTCCTTCCACCCTCCTTCGGATGAGCAGATCTGGACTCCCGTTCGACAGAAGAAAGGCCGCGTCCAGCCTGGCAACCCTGCTTGCAATCTTGTCCCGAGTTCTACCCACGCAGCCGCTCAACCAAAGAGACAGGCTGTGGACCAATCTGGCACGCCTACCAAGACTCACTCTTCCCGTCTATGGTTGACAGCGGTCGAGCCAGACAGACCGGTTCTACGAGAGACCACGCCTACCCAGACTATCCTCACCTCCTTGTGTCCGCCAAAGTACGACCATTCGCCCGCCTCATCGCACCAGCCACCATCGCCCATCATCCTCAAGGCTGCACAGAGACGCCGTCTCCAGGAGCGCTTCCAGGCCCGCGTGGACTCTCCCAGCTCCTCCTCCGAAGAGACCCTGCAGCGCCTTCTCCGGGGCTACTCGGACTCGTCTTCAGCACCTGCCGTCGAGGAGGTCAGTGTGACGCCTCCTCCTCTTCCCAAGACGCCCACCGCCGTCAGTTTTCACGGGGATTCTATGCATATCAGTCGCCCACAGGCCCCTGAGCCGATGTCGTTCTCCACCTATCTCCCTCGCCATCACCACCAGGAGATCAAAGAGATAGTAGACGTCATGTCCCCGTCTCCTCCTCGTCCTTCTCCACGCCGTTCTCGGACTCCCCCCGCCTCAACCTCTCGCAAAAGAAAACCTACTCAGAGCCACCGTCCTGGGTCGGCCTCAGATCTCGCCTCAGAACCTGTTCTTTCTCCTTCACCACCTCCTCCTCCGCCTCCTCACCTCCGCCACCTGCGGGATTTCGTCTCCGGCGTCCTCAGATTCACAAAGCCAGACCACGCCGGCGACCTGCTCTTCACCTCCAAGCGAGACAAGCGCGGAGCCCTGGTCACCGGCGACACCCTCCGCCGCGAGGTGCAGGAGCTGGTCGACCATGATGCCCACCTGGAGCAAGAGAACGACCGGCTGCACGCCGAGATCTCGAGCCTGCAGCTCCAGCTGGACGCCGCGCGGAGACTCGCCTCTCACCCCTCCTTCTCCTCCTCCTCCTCCTCCTCCACCACCACCGACCCGCCGTCTTCGGGCTCACCCGCATTTCCTCAGGAGGACGCAGACCTCGACAGGCGCGCCCAGGACGCCCGCATCACCAGGATGCAGTGCCGCCTCGACCGCGCCGACCACTTCGTCAACAGGTGCGAGATGGCCGTGTACCGCCTCCGCCTCGAGCGGGACGCTGCCGTGCGGGACCTCGAGTCTGCGCGGCGGGAGGCGGAGGTGGTGCGGGCGCAGAATGATCTGGTTCGGCTGGCGCGGAATCGGTATGCGGATCGGGTGGAGGATCTGTATGCTGCGCTGGAGGATGTTTATGCGCGGGTGCGAGGGGGAAGTTGTCTATAGTCTGAGAGGGGGGGCCGGAAAGAGAGAGAGAAGAGGGAAGAGGGGGGGGGGGGGTTCTCAGGGTGTTTTGAAGAGTTGGGAGGGAGAAGGGAGAGAGTTGGGAAGCAGTCTGGATGGGATTAATGGGTCATAGAATATTGTTATAGTTCTTTGGTTGCCAGAGATTATTTACGTTAGTCGAGGCAGGTTGATTGGAGCAGAATGAGTATTTGATGGTTTCCATTCTCTCCTTCTTTTCCTTTTTCTTTTCATAGACAGGATAAGTCACACTTGGTGTAGCAGCAGGTCCTCCTGTTTTGATAGTCTAATAGGAAGTGATTTTATTAGCTGTTATGAAGCCAAATCAGTTGTGTCTAGTTGTGATAACCTTATGGCTGAAGTATTTCGTGACGGCTGCCTCGAGCTTTCCGGAGCTGCAGCGGATTGAGAGTTTGTAATGCTAGCAATAATAGTCACTGAAGTATGAAAATTTCAACATTATTTGTCCACAGCCATGGGCATTCTTGAGAAAGAATTAGACAGGTTATCATTGGAATTCTTCAAGTCACTGGTCAAGAATAATTACTGCACATATGGATGTACAAACAGAGCTATTTTCTCCCACAGAGGTCAAGGTTCTTGTCAAAAGCCAGGGAAATAAACTGGCCAATGGAGACAATATAATAAATATATATACACACATTCCAAAAGTTCCCAGCACCGAGAGACATGATACACTGGACCTCAATCCACGGTGAGCAGCTGCTCAAAGAAGCCGCCAATCTGCCTCTCCCGGTCGACAAGGTGCATCTCGAGGATCCAGTGATACTTCCTGCCGTTGGGGTCGAGCCTGCTCATGGGCAGATCGCTGCCGTCGGTGATGTAGAGCGTCACCTTGTCCCTGGGGATGCGCTCGTGGGGGAAATGGCCGACCAGGTGGCCGGCAAGGGGGCCGCCGAATTCATAACCAGCCTTTTGCGCCTCTCTTTATTATATGAAGTTGGGGTGTCAGTTTTTATACAATATCAACAGGTATTATTATAAAGGCTCTCTCTCTCTCTCTCTCTCTCTCTGTGTGTGTGTGTGTGACTCGTCTCCAGAGTGTCTCTTCTGACCCACACTCTCTTGGAACAATAAAAAAAAGAAAAACATGGCGAGGTAATCAAGGAGGAATGGCAGTGATCAGAAACTTACTCCTTGGCAATATCAAACAGTTGGTTCCCCGTCATGTCCGGATCGGCCAGATACCGCGCCTTGGTCTTCTCCCAGGTGGGCTCCAGCGCATCCCTCAGCCTACACTTGAACTCATCCGCCCCGTCCAGGACATAGGTGCGGCCGAAGTCCGCCTCCCAGGCCTCAAACACAGGGCCCAGGTCGACAAAGAGGATGTCACCGGCCTCCAGGGTCCGGTCGGGCGGGTTCTCGTCGTAGGGCTTGAGGGTGTGGGGCCCGCTGCGGACGACCCGCTTGTGCCAGTGCATCTTGACGCCGTAGCGCTCGGCGGCGAGGGTGAAGATCTCCTTGCTGAGGCCGGCCTCGGTGGCGCCGGGCCGGAGGAGGGTGCCCTGGATCTCGTCAAAGAGCGCCAGGGCTTTGTTCTGGGCGTCGAGGAGGTAGGCGGCGCGCTGCTGCTCCGTGAGGTCGGCGGGTTCGGCTGGCATGGTTTGTTTTCGTTTCCTTTTTTTTTTGTGTTCAAAGTTCTTAGGTATACAAAGAATTGTGAGTTAATGTGTTGTTTATATATGTATTTTTTAAGGTGAGGAGGATGGTAATAAACAAGAATGATAATGATAATATGATTGCGACCTTAACTGCAACTATCAAACGAGGAGGTGGACGGGAAACCAACTACTACCATACACCACCCACCACCCTCCTCTTCTTTTATGTAATTCAGTATTAACTTATCACTAAAGAAGAGGGGAAAGACAGGCCCTAGGGAGCAGCCATCAGCAAGCATTCCGTGATCCGAGTACCGAGAACCGGCACCCAATGAACTAACTTGCATTGGTCAAACCATTTTCGTACTGTACTCCATACCTTTTTGTACTTTATCTTTGCTGCCGGTCGTTGATTGTAAAAAATCCTACGACATCATCATCCAGTCCAATCCTTCGTCCTGCATCGCAACGGCGCAGGCACATGTGACTCAAGAAGATTTGGAGTGCGCTCGTTGAAAGTGTTCATCATCCTGTCGTTTATATTTTTTTATTTTTTTATTTTTATTTTTATTTTTACGACTTACGTACTTTGATTAGCGATGCCTAACCTATCATGACTCTCGTTAATCACCAGATGGGACACAGCTAGCTACGGAGTTCTCTCCATCTCTATAGCGACATCTGTCATGCATCCCTATCCGTCCAATCTCCTCAGCCGATCCACCTCGCAAAGCTCGCAATCCTCGCACTCCCCTTCAGCCTTTCCATATCCTCCCTCCTCAGACAAACCCCCACCACGATCTCCCCATCCGTGGCCCTCGGCATAAAATAGACCAGACCCTCCCTGGCACCCCTCTCGAACCGCGGCCTGCGCACCGCCTCCGGCCTCCCGAGAAACACCCCAAAGTCCACCTCATACAGCCTCTCCTTGGCCCACGAGCTCAGCTTGACGTCCAGATCCGGCCGGGCGCGCTGTGCGGTAGCCCTTCGGGCCGCCGCCTCGGGGTCTCGTGTGAGGGAGGCTGCTTGGTCTCGTAGGTTCTGCCGCAGAGTCTCGGTGTTCAGGGCGGCGCGGAGCTCCAGGGCGACTGAGCTCGGCGACCGCTTGTGCACCAGGTCGCTGATGAGCGCGGTGTGCGATGTAGACGTGACAAAGAGGCCTGGGTAGGTTGGCGGGAGGCCAAAGTGCTTTCTCGCGTCAACATTACGCGTGAGTGTTGTCGTCATCCTCACTCCGGTATCATTGTCGCCGCCGCCGTCGTCGTCGTCTTCTTGATGCTGCCGCTGCAGGCGTGGCTCGCGGGCCCTGCTGATGGCCCGCCAGAGGAAAGCAGTGAGTGCGTCGTCTGTAGACACAAATGTCTGCCAGGTCTTCTCCTTCATGGCGGGCGTCTTCACCCGGTCGAGGAGGTCGCTCTTCTCGAAGGCGAGGTATGCCCACGTCAGCGATGGCCTCTGTCGCGTCTCGTCCCCGGCGCCCCCACCACTGCTGCCCTCCTGTACACCCCGATTCTCGTGCACATCGCCTTCTGTGTCTGGCCCTGTTGTATCCCCTTTCTCCTCTTCCTCCTCCTCCTCCTCCTCTTCAGGAAGCGGGATGTGTCCTCTCCTGATCGCATTGCCATCCTGTATCTCCTGCATGCTAAACACCTCCCCCCGCATCGCCTTGGCCAGCAGCACAATCACCTGCGCCTGGCCCGCAATGTCCATTGCCCCATGCTGCCCGCAGACCGTCAGGAGCAGCCCGCCCCGGATAAAGTTGGCCTGAACCCGCAGGACAGGTCTCTCTGCCCCTACCCCGTCGTCGTCGTCGTTGTCCGCCATCGTCTTGCACGGCGCAATCACGTCCTCGTCCAGCATACTGAAGGGGAACCCGGCCTGCTGCAGTTCATTCCATGAGGTCAGCAGTACCGAGGCGGCATTGTCGTTGTCGTCATTTTTATTGTTGTCACTGCTGAAGTCCTTGACTATCAAGGGTGGGACGGTCCAAGGCGAGGACCTGGCCCTGATCCTGAACTCGCCAGACGCACATGCTACCACCTCGCCTGCTGTCCACGGGAATGCTCGCGCCAGACGGGAGAGGCCGTCTTCCAGCGTCTCGATAATTTCGGCGCGTGTGCTCTCTGTTTCGTCGGCGAGCGGGAAGCAGAAGGTGATGGGTGTGTAGAGACGGTTGATGCGCTCTTGTTGGCCGAGGAGGTCGAGGGGAAAATCATCTAGGAGCTGGGGTGCTGAAGTATTCGACATTATCTGAAGCTCGAGAGGTGACAATGGTCTGGATATTTTCTGAATTTGCTCTGTGCTGAAGAGTCAGGATTGAATGGCAGAAGAATGATTGTCAGTAGAAGAAGCTCGAAAGATATAATGTCTAAAGTAAGCCTATGTGCTACTACTGTATCGGTACCGACACCGGCACAGAGGCACCTATGCATCCAGCCGCCCCCCGCCCCCCCTTCCCCCAAACTCGGACAATCATTGGTCAATGAGGGACCTCGGAGGCGCACAAAGTGTGGCTTGGAATATCTTCCAAGTCAGTAAGTAGTAAAGATCACCCACCACCAAGCTCTATTATATACATAGTAGTAATTACTATAGTACTTTGCAAAGATCTTGTGCAGTCCATCTTGCTCCGCCCCTGGGTCCATAGGTCAACAGTGCCTTGACTTAAACCTTCAAGCGTTTAGGATCTTCTCAGCTATGGACTCAACAGTGAACCCACAAGATATGGGCAAGAATTAAATCCTGTAGCCTGATTGTTTCAGAACCAAACATCCCATCTCCGCCACTGCTAAGAAGACACAAATTTTGATCTCTCACATGCACACAGTCTTACAGTATAATTCACTCATGCATAGCACTTCTGGAGAGGAATCGGGGGAGGGGAGGAAGACGACAGTAGACAGGCAGAAGAACCCCCTCCTCCCCCAATGATTCAGTAGTTCCGATGAAAATATCAACAATTGTGAGCGAGATGAAATATCTGACGATTGCCTACATCCTGATTTCAACCAATTGTCACTATGTTTTGCGAGGATAGTGCCATCAGCAATCACAGAAGACAATAGAATGGCAACAAACTATGAGGGTATTATCGACTCTTCCTTGTGCACACATTTCCTTTCACACAATCATGTCTGTCACTGTCTATGATCACAAAGTATATATAACCCCATATTCTCTCTTCCATCGAAGGTATTTTCTTCTTCTTTTTTCTTCTCAATCTCTCCTCCAACATTCTTCCTTACTTGCCTAGTACAGCATACACAAGACTCATCCAAAGAATTGTCTCCTACGACCTCCCCGTCTTGCCAAACAGTCCTGCCTCCAGACCAACAACACACCTAAATCGAACCAAACACTTTCTCAGTCAAGATGACTTACATGACAACAGGAACAGGCGCTTCAGCCTCTACTATTATCACCACCAATCCCCAGGCCTGCGTGTCCTGGAGCCCTATCATCCCGGACCCCTCCAACTTCACATCTGCCGGGCTGATCACCATCACCGCCCCGGCCGAGGTCAACTGCAGCAGTCCCGAGAATGCAGAGTACCAGTTTTCCATCCTGCTGTGCGGGTCTGCTGTCCCTGGCAGCACCATGGCAGACCCGGGGAATCACTCTAGCTTTGACTTTGGCACAGGTAATAATTTATATATCTCCGTTTCCCCCTCCAACCGCACACGCCTCCTCACCTTTACCCTCGCCCCTCCCTCTCCGCTCCCCTGATACACACTTTACACTTCCACATGATAAAAGAAAAAAAAAGAAAAAAGACTAACAAGACCAAACCAAAGTAACCATGAACCTCACCACCCCAGGCAAAGTTGAGTTGACCGAGAACCTATCCCTCCCACCAGCTGACTCCCAACTCCTGAACCTAAGCTACACCTACCAAGTCCTCTTCACAGACCCAGCCGCCGCCCCCCCTCACACCAACACCTCCTCCCCTCCCTCCTTCTCTGCCACACTCGCAGAGTCCCCCGCCTTCTTCTTAACCCAACAACAACCACCACCACCACCACCACCACCACCGCCTTCCTCCTCCTCCTCCTCCCCCTCCCCCTCGCCGCAGCCCACCCCTTCAAACTCCTCCACCTGGACCACAGTCACCCTAAGCTCAACCCACTGGATCACAGCCACCTCCATCGAGTCCACAACCAACCTAACCATCGCCCCAACCCAGTCCCTCCCTTCTTCCTCCTCCTCCTCCACCCCGCCGATAACAACAGGATCCGGCCAGCAGAACCAACCACCATCCCCCCTCAGCAAAGGCGCCATCGCCGGGATAGCAATAGGCTCCCTAGCCCTCCTCATCCTCCTCCTCGCCCCGTGCATCTGGTGTCTGCGCCGCAGCCACTACCTGACGAGTCGCAGCGCGGTCCAGGGCAAGGGGCTGGAGGAACAGCACCAGCAGCAGCAGCAGAACGAGGCAGGCTGCACCAGCACCGATGAGGACGATGAGGAGACTGGGTTCGAGCTGCACGATCTTAGTGCTGCTGGTAGTGGTGGTGGTGATGCTGGGGGGCGAGGTGGCCGCGGGACCGGCTTTGGGCCAGGAGGTGCCAGTAACCGCAGTTGAGAGACCGTGAAGACGGAGTAAGCCGAGTAGAGTTTTTATTTTATGATTATTTAATTCTGCGTACTTTAAGTAGAACCTGGTATAATCATGACAGACTCATAAAGATGTGAGATTTAGATCTGTCAAAATACTTTGGCCAGCTGGGAGGGAGCGAGAGAGAGCGAGAGAGTTCGGGCTGTAGTTGGCTTAAGTACTCCAAGTAGTTTACTCCAACACATTAACCACATAATATCTGAGTGTTCCTTTTCTTCTTCTTCATCTTCTTCTTCGAGTGCCCTTGATACTATACAATTCATCCAAGAAAATATCCTTGGCCCTCGTAAACCTCTCCATGGTCCGCCCACTTCAACCCACATCGACCACGCTCAAACCCTCTAGAAAGCAAACAAGAAAGGAAGAGCGGCGGGTTTGGACGCCAGGGATTCCCCAATCTCTTCAGGCCCCAAGAGACCGAATAAGGCGCCGAGTCAAAAACATCATATCAACCTCCTGTGCTAGAGAGGGAGTCCGCATTTCACCTTGGGGGACCCCTCTCCCTCCCCTGGCCTCTCTCGACTGCATAATTACTTGTGTGAGTTGAGCAAGAATGACCGAGCCTGGCCGAATCAACATGCAGCATTGACAAACAAGAGCAGAAATAACATTTTCCCGCAGGATCATAGAGATACGAGTTGAATCTGATTCCCCGCTATCGGTCTACCTCGCTGCAACTACTTCCAAGGGAGATACGAGCGCGTGGAGGAACCCAACCGTGAGTCCCCCCTCCCAGCCTGGTCAAGTGATCCTCGTGCCTTCAATGTAGTAAGACCAAAGAAAGAAAAAAGAAGAGGAAAAAAAAAAGTCACAGTAATAGAAGTGACTTCCGTAGAAAAGAATAAATAATAATAATTGGGCCTCGCTGAGGTGGTAAAGCTGGTGTGCAGGAAATGCACCTGAAAAGATTATGCTACTTCCCACCTTTGGCCGCTCTCATACCATCCCACGCTATGCTTGAAAGTTCCCCCTTTCGGTGCGAGACTGTCCGTCCCGAGGTCACACTGAAGATCCCAATTGCTGACTCTTTTCTTTGCATGGATGCAACCAAAAAAGTTCCATTATTCCTTCCGCCCCCCCCCCCCCCATCTCAGCAGAGCTAAAGCCGCACGAGGCGGTCGGGATGCCAGGGAACCCCACCGCTGCCTGGTGTTGAACCCGCTATGGAAAGCCATAACCGCCGACTGGAAGCAAGGTCAAACGATGGTAGCACTTAGGACCAAGTAGTACCAGATCCAGGCGCAGATTCGGGGATGCAGGAACGGCCGCCAGGGCCTCGGGTGCCTGAGCGGAGGAGGAGGAGGAGGAGCTTCCACGACGGCAGCGGAGAGGACTTCTTCCTCCTCCACGATCTGCTGTCGTCTGGTCGAGAACGTACGGTCACTACCACGCAGCTCGAGTGACGCAGAGCTGAGCTCTGAGCTGTCTGGGCTGGGATAGGAGGCGGAAGCATAGGTTTCGGGATCAGAATGAGCCCTCTCCCCTGCGCTGGAAATGGGCCAGAAGAACTGGCTTCTTGGGGTGGTACAACTGGGATGGTCTTCACAGGGAGCCTCATCGAGATCATCCTCGTCGTCGGCGATAGGACTAGAGCCCTCGCCATCGAGTTGGGGATGGGCGCCTGCTCCGTTGTTGACCTTAGGACCAGGACTTGATCGACCTGGACTACTCTGCCGAGAAGGACGAGCCTCCTGTTGCGACGGGCCGTTGGTCATCCTTTGGGAGCCAGGGTCTGGAGGAGGAGGAGTCTCTTGTTGGGTAACAGAGGGAGGAGACTCGCTGTCTTCTTCGTCTTCTTCCATGACAGTGCTGAGACTGCTGTCGTCGAACTGCAGTCCCCGTCCGGCCGGTCTGGGCCTCTCAAGACTATGTTGACCAAGGCTTCGGTGTCTTCTTGGCAATGCCGTGCAGTGGCCCCCCGCCGCCGTCTGTGTCTCCGTATCTTGCTCGGCGGCACTGCATCTCAACCGAGGACCCCAGCAGCCCATCATTTGCATCCGCATATCGAATGCGTCTACCTCTTGCTTGATGCGAATGAATGTCCACGAAGCCCCCCAGCGACCGTACATCTCCATCTGCGTCTCAAGCTCTCGGATATCTTGCCCAGGACCATCGTCCTCCGCCGGAGGCGTAGCCCGTCTCGCCTCGGGATCCTCTCCCTCTTCACGCTCGGCATCGGTTGCAACAGCAGACACGTCAGGGTCATCGCACACAACCATAATTGCCGGACAAGACAGTTTTGGGGCTCTGCCGCTCTGCCGGTCATCGGCGGCAGCCCCCTCGGCCGTCTCCTGCGTCTCCACAACCTGCGCTGCGGAGCCTCCTGGGTGCCTTGAATCGACCGGCGGCTGGCGAGATCGAAAGGATATGCGTGCAAGCCGCGTTGTGTCATAATCAGGCCGCTGCCAGTCCGGGACGGTCTTGGCGACCGGTAGTGGTTTATGTCTCGAGAAGTCCTCGACGTCGAAGTCTTCATCGACCTGTAGGGTCATGCCCCGCCAGTTTTGCGGCATCGAGCGCCACACTCGATGGCGCGGTCGCATGCTGTAGAATGATTCATCGACCTCGAAGCTCGGATACGTGCAATTCTTGGGATCTGGGCGTCTCAGACGCGGGGCCGTAATTATGACAGGTTCGTCCTGGCCCTCACCGATCTTTCCAGCTGCATCTTCATCTTCATCCTCATCTTCATCTTCTTCACCTCCTCCTCCACCCCCACCCCTTAGCTGTGGTTCCTCCTCGCCGCCCGAGAGAGTAGTAGTCGCAGGAGAAGAGGGCAACGAGGGACAAGCAGACTGCACGCCCTCAGAATGAGTGGTCTCCAACGGGTCGAGTAAGGTCCGCCGTGAGCGCACATGCGCAGGCCGAGGAGCCAAGATCAGGACGGCCGGCGCATCCGGACGAGTCCACTAGGCATCTGTGCGCTGCGGACGCGAGCCGCTGCCGCCGTCATTCATGGGTTCGAACGCACCTGGCATCCCGAGGCCAGTGAACGAGCTTCGAGGGGGCGGTAAATGGGTGCTGCGGGAAACGACAGACGGCAGAGGGGCAGCCAGGATAGCCACCTGTGCAGGGGAGGTAGGGGAGTCTGGTGAGGAGAAGGAGGAGGAGGTGGCGGCGGCGGCGGCGGCGCGGCCCCTCATGTTTCTCTCCCTCTGCTCGAGCACGAGGGCCCTCTGGTCCGCCATGATCATGGCACGGAGCATGGGCCGCAGGGACTCGGGGACGCTGTCCCAGTTCCCATTGCGCACGCTGTCGACCATGCGCTGCCTCTCGCGCAGGGCAGAGATCTCGCCCGACTCGACGGCGTTCTTAAACCACTGCTCCCAGGCCTCGTCGAGGGGCACGGAGAAGTCACCACCGCTCCTGGCGGCCAGGCGCTCCTGCAGGCGCTGGTTGAGGGCTATCCCCACGCTCTCCAGCTCGCCCTCGCTGTCCTCCCCCTCGGCGCCGGCCATGGAGTTGTCGCCGTCGTCGTCGTCGTCATCGTCGTCATCGTTGTTGTTGGCGGTGGGGGCAAGGGGGCTGTCGCGAGTGCTGGCAGAGCTGCTCTGGTCGGCGGCGCGTCTGGGCTGGGGCTCGCCGGTCCAGACGGGCAGGCCGTCCATGGCGGTGTCACGGATGTTACAGTTTTGTTCGCGCTCGTACCTCTCCTTTGCCCACCTCGTCCCCTCCCACTTGGTCAGGCCCGAGATCTCGTTGGGGGTCAGGCGCAGGGCGTCGAAGGCCCTAAAGAGGCGGCGGTGCCACTGCCACCTGCTGAGGCGGGTGCGGTGTGTAGGGTTGTTGTAGTCAAGCCCTGGGTACTTGGCCTCGTGGGTGTCGAGGTGGCCATAGAAGGCGTGGACCTCCTGGCGGACCTCGAGGATCAGG
This sequence comes from Cryphonectria radicalis, assembly GCA_014849355.1. NCBI lineage: Eukaryota > Fungi > Ascomycota > Sordariomycetes > Diaporthales > Cryphonectriaceae > Cryphonectria > Cryphonectria radicalis. Next base: position 43,431 of record JACWQW010000187.1, read on the forward strand.
TATCGCTGCAGGAGGGCATGGAAGTTCTGAGGGTCTTGCGAGCGTGGCTTGGGAAACATCTGCTCGAAGACGAGCGCGTCTACCGGACGGCCCTTCATGATGGGCTGTGTCTCTCTGTGTGGGTGCGTGTGTGTGCGTGTAGGCGTGTTGTATATGTTCAGAGGGCGATCTGTGTAGTGTAAGAGCAAGGCTATGTTCTGTTGTCTTTATGGTGTGTTGTGTAGGTAAAAGGTTTGTCTTGGATTGCGAGAGGAAGATCGTGGAACGCTGCCGATCTCGCTCTGGTCCTGGTAAGACAAGAGATTGATGGTAGTTTTGTTGTTGTAGAGATGACAAAGAAAGAACGAACGATTATTGTCAGGGCGAGAAATCGAAAGAGAGAGAGAGAAGGGAGGATTGAGAGGAGAGACGAAAGGGAGTCGACAGGAGGTGGTTTGGGAGTAAGTGGTGTTTGTTTGGGAGGAAGAGGAATGTAGCCTGGGCGTGAGACGGTCACGATATGTGGTCAGCAGTGGCCAGGGAAGCTGTCGTCCAAGGAGGGGTTTGGTAGTCACGAGGAAGGGCGAGAGAAAGAGAGAGGGAGAGAGAGAGGGAGGAGGGAGGGAGAAGGAGGAAGAAAAGAAAGAGCCTTCAACAGTAGAAGGACGAGGAGGAGGAAGACGGGGCGGGCAAAGGGGAGGAAGCGGTCGGGCCAAGATGAGGACCGTTGCGCACAATCGACTGGGGCTGGCACGAGGCGAGCCAGGACCGAAAGCACAAGGGCCCTAACTAGTAGAAGGTCCAGTGTAGGCCCAGGGCCAAGACCAATGGCCCAGGCCCTGCAAGCCCGTCCCAGACAGCATGTGCAACTGCAACTGCACTGCAGGTCACAACCCCTGTTGTGGAGCCCGAGTGTGTGTGTAGGTACAGCAGGTTACAGCAGGTACTGTACAGTAAGGGTGGTTCTTCCCCCCAGCCCAAGGTGTGGACCCCCTTAGGACACTCCCCCCCCTAGACACCTGAAGGGGGGCGGGGCGGGGGGCAAGGGAACACCTGCAGTCGCTAGATTGAAAAGTGCCTGCAGGGACCAGGCCAGGTACCATGTCACTTAAGCCCACTAACCATAGACAGACTCAATGCACCTGAATGCGCCATCTGATGTGATTTTGATCACTGTACCTGCACACCTGCACTGCAGGTCATGAACTCTAGATCTAATACAAGGAAGTTGGGAGAGGGGAAGGGAGAGGGGGGGGGGTGAATGAAGAAGTGGTCAGGGTATCCGAGATAGAATCATGACTCTCTCTCTCTCTCTCTCTCTCTCTCTCTCTCTATTGACCTCTTTTTGATGTGACATAACATGATATTCCCATGACAAGTGACAAATCTCGCCTCATTTCTTTCTAGGGCCAGAGTCAGGAAGGTCCAGTTCTCTCGTGTTCAGGTACGCCTTCCAGAAGCCCGAAACCCTGGACCGGAACCACATCAAAAGAACGGACCCCCTTTTTTTTCCCCCCTTCTTTTCTTTCTCTCTCTCTCTCTCTCTTTCGTTTTCTTTAATGATCACCCCAGTGTTTCGTCATCCTTTTGATGGCTGCCCACACAGACCATGGCCCGGTCAGGGCTCTTACAAGCCAGCCCGACAAATTGTTACAGCCTGAGATCCTCTAAGCAGCCCCTCCTGGTCTCCTCCTCCTCCTCCTCCTCCTCGCTTTGTTCAATTCCCTTGCCATGTCAAAAGAGACTTTTGGGGGTGGGGGGGGGGGGGGGAGGTGACAGACAGCCTTACAAATAATTTACTCCTGACATTAAGATCATCACCAAAAAGATTGATCCCTCTAGATGCCCGCATTTGTTTCACTTTTTTCTTCTTTCTTCTTCTTTTTTGTCCCTCTCCCCCCCTCTTCGGAGCAGCAAGGGGGAGGAGGAGGGGGAGGAGGAGGGGAAGGGAACTACTGTAAATTAATACATATGATACAACGTTGTTATGTCACCCTTGCTTTGGATTATTTCATCTGCACAACCCGCCACCCGCCTCATGTGTGTTTGCTTTGTTGTTCGTGCAATCTTTCTTTTTCCTCCCCACAACACCAAGTTCAAGATAGACAAGCACACCCACCCACAACATCAAATCAACACGAGGATAAGAAGGAGGGAGGAAAAAGGATTCTAGACCACAGGCCACGACATAGGATGGTGAGATGAGGCAAGAGACGGCGGGCTGTTCTAAGCCAACCAACAGCTCCTTCGGTGGCCGGCCGGCCTTTGCCTCGTCGTCGTGGCCGCTTCTCTAGGCCGCCCACACACGCCATCTGCAGTCTCGGGTGGACAGCCAAGGCAGCTATTATGCGCCGGACAAGTCATCATCGTGTCGCGCTCGGCCTGTCCATTCCCAACCAGGCCTCTGCTCTAGCATCTAGTCTGACCTGACCACCGCCGCAACCGCCCCGCCCCGCCTTGTTTGTTTTGATGCTCTAGTTTTTGTCTCGCTCGTCGGCGTCGGGATCAGCGTACCATCGTCTGCTTTCTTTCCTTTTTCTTTCCTTCTTACTTTTTTCCTTCTTTTTCTTTCTCTCTCTCTCCTTGTCTTGGGAAGAAAAGAGTGGTCCTGGTTTCAAAATCCTATCCTCGTAGCCTATCCTTTGGTCTGGTCCTTTTCCCGCCCACCGCCTTTTCTCTTTCTTCTTCTCTTTTTGCTTCCTCTTCCTGCTCCTCCTCCACATCGGCCACTTGGGTCCTACCCAATCACAGCACGCCACAGGCCTGTCTTGGCTCTACTGGTGCGCACTTTTGCCCTCCCGCGGCCGCGGCTCCCACGGCCGCTCTCCCTCCCCTCCAAGTGCTCCCCGGAGCGCCGAATGGGAGCGCAGCGCCGGGGTTCGTCCTGCAGAGAATCCTCCCGGCCAGACCGGCAGACCCGTTCGCCTCCCTGCTGTGTTCTTCTCCTCCTCTTCCTCCTCCTCCTCCTCTTTGCTTTTTCTCCCCCCTCCACTCACACACACGAACGACATCACGTTGGTCACACCCCTCCCCCCTCCCCTCCTCAGATCCTCCGGCCCGTTCACACGGCCACCCACACCATCCAACCAACCCCCTTGCCCCCTTTGTCTTTGCCATTCTCTCGACGCTGATTAGTTATCACCTTGCAGCTCCCGTCCGATGTGCACGTACGTAGTCATCATCACCTGCAGCAACAACCTGATTTTTCCTTTCTTTCCTTTTTTTTCTTTCCATGCATAGTTTTCCCCCGTCTTAGACGACGCCAATAGTGCATTTTCGTGTTCATGTCACCCACCGCCCCCTGGAAGGGAAGAAGAAGATGCAACCAAAAAGAAAGAAGAAAAAGAAGGTGGTGTGGGCGGCCCGTTTCTGAGACCTTCTCACCTTTCTCCCTTTACTTTTCCCCTCCTTTTTGCTCGCCCGGGCTTCCGTTCCCCCCCCTCTCTCCTCTTTCTCCTTCTCTCTCTCCCTAGGCAGAGCTGGACCAAAAAACCACACCAAGCCCGTCATCTCACGTATGGCACGAGACCACAAAAGACGACATGCACTGCACCGGCCGGGTTACAATCTCACACCTCGACCCTCCTTGAACAAGCCGCCTAACCGATAGTGAACCAAATTGTGCATATCCTGCGTGGCATGCGCCCTCCTCTCTTTCTTTCTCCCCCTCACCCGAAACCTGTTCGTGCCGTCCTCGGCAAAAGAAAAAAAAAACAAAAAACTAAACTATGTATGCACCACCAACCAGCCGCGAAAAAGCAGGGAGTGAGTCAAGACATGAGACACACAAGGTCAAAAGGGCAGGCAGGAAGGCGGAAGAGGGCCCGTCCCGCAGGCCAGCTTTGCTTACTGTTGGCGTTGGGTTTTGCTTCTGCATGGTATGTAGCCAAAGCTACCGTGCCCGGCCTTGTGGGACGCGGCATACACACACACAAAACAGGCACTTTTGTCCCCCTTCTTTCTTTCCACGAACGAAAGCAAGATGTGGCGTTGAGGGGGAGGGGGGGGGGGTGTGCAGCGGATCGTTGGGCATCCGTCTGCCCAACCATTTATGTGTGATCACTAACATATCCCCCAAGTCATACACACACACCACTTGAGATTTCCCATCATCCATCACTAGCCACCCAGCCCAGTCTCACATCACTCCGTCCCCAATCATACAATGACTGCCTTACCAGCCTCCCTCCCTCCCCTCCCCTCCCCTTCCCCTTCTTCCCCTTGGCCCGGCCGCCGGGACCGGCCAGCGCGTGGCGAGGTTGGGTGAGACTTCCTCCGAGGAACGCAGGCGATGGTGCGAGTTGGCTTTCCTTGCCACCTGCCCTTCCCCGGCCACTCTTGGTCAACCCGCCCCCTCCCTCTGAGGTCTGGGAGGTCATAATCATGATGATGATGATGATGATGATCATTGTTTGCTGCCTGTATGCTGATGACATAATTCTTCTCTCTTTCGGTTGTCTCGACTTTGGTTGGTTGCCTTGGTCGGGAACTTGGGGAGAGACTTTTTTTTTTTTTGGTTTTTTTTTGTAGGTGGCTGTAGTGGGTTGGGGGGGGGGGAGGGGAGAGTGCGTTTTTGTCTGGATGGGTCGGTAGAAAGGGAGGAGGGAGGGGGAGGAGGGTTGATGCTTTTTGCAGTATGGAAAGATCGGGAATGATGGGGGGGTGTTTGTCAAGTCGAGACATGTTTGCTGAACTTTCATCACGGAACACAGCCCTCTCACAAATGCCCATGCCAAAATACTCATCGTCCAGGGGGGGGGGGGGGGGGGGGGGGGGGGGGGGGGGGGGGGGGGGGGGGGGGGGGGGGGGGGGGGG
>JACWQW010000188.1:0-46518 GCA_014849355.1 Cryphonectria radicalis
TTCTTCTTCTTCTTCTTCTTCTTCTTCTTCTTCTTCTTCTTCTTCTTCTTCTTCTTCTTCTTCTTCTTCCTCTCCTCTTCTTCATCCTCCTTTCATCGAGTCCTTTTATTACTCCTCAATAGACTCTTGAGAGTGGGGGGTGTTGAGGGGGGGGGGGGGGGGTTTGTTTCTCACCTTGTGCGTAATGTACCACTGCATCTCCTTGGGACCCCTTGCCACGGCAATTTGGAGGTCCTGGCCCTTCCATTGTTCAAAGTGGCCGTACCCATCCTCAAGTAGGGGAAAGCGCTCGGCCAGCTCGGGGTCCGACGTGATGTGCTCGATGGGATAGGTGGCACGAAAGATGGAATGCGCGCTGCTCATGGCCCGGACCTCGTGGCCGCTAATCAGCCTGTGCGATTTCGTCCCCACGCCATCAGCGGACACCACGACATCTGCAGACTGCCTCGAGCCGTCCTCGAGAACGACCCCGGCCTTGTCCTCGTCCTCGAAGTAGTCGACCACGCGCTTGCCAAAGCTGACCTGGATGCCCAGCTCCTGTGCCTGAGCCAGCATCGAGGCGGCCAGGAGGGGCCGGTTGATCCGATAAAGCCTGCTCGGGCCTGGGGTGCCGTCGTCGTCCAGCCGCCCGTTGGCGATCTCCTTCAGGTGGAACGGCTCAGGCCCCGCAACCTTCTCTCCTGTGATCTTGTGGTACGAGATGAGGATGTTGACCGAATCCTGCTCGAAGCACCTGAACAGGGCTGGCCAGGACCGCTCAATATGGCTTCCAAGCACGGTAAAAGAATCACCTGTAAGTGTCCAGGAACCTGTTAACAGACCATAACTCTGGCACAGAAAGCAGAGACAGGAACAAAAAAAAGAAAAGAAAAGAAAAGAAAAGAAAAGGAATACGTAGGGTGAGGACCACAGCGTGTCTGATGATTTCATGTCTGCTTACCTGCGGCGCTTGGGGTTGGAGTTCGTTCGAGGACGCCCACGACGGTGTGCCCTTTACGCCAGCACTCGAGTGCCGTGTAGAGGCCAACAGGCCCAGCACCCACTACCAGCACATTTATTCCTGTCAAGGGGTGTCGGTGAAGGTCGGTAGCCTTGTCGAACTGGTGCGTGGAACTGTACTCGGCGAAGAAAGACATGATGGCGTGTTGAGAAGTTGATGTGGCTGACACAATTTTGGGGGTTTATTTGGTTGAGGGGGGTGGTTCTTCTTTATCTCTTGTGTACCATTTGATGTGAGAAATATTGCTACTGATCTGGATTCCCTCCTCTTTTTTGATCACCATCAGCCATGCTGGTTCGCACCTTTATACTATAGCCTTGCCTTCGGGATCGGACCCAGTCGGCCACTCCGGCTCGCAGCCAGCCATTCATCTCCTCCGCGGACGTCGGATTGTCCGACAAATAACGTAGCTCGTCGGGGCCGGAATGGTATTGCTCATCCTGAAGGATGCTCTTATGTTCTAATTACGCTGCGGGATCGGAACACGCGCACAGCCGTGGTGTCGGTATTCATGGTCCGATAAGAGTATATTCTCTACTCTCGTCGTCGCGGCTGGTTTGTGCCACCTGCTGGTAGGAGTGTCGAGGATGTTTTGTCTTTTGTTCTCGCAGCAGGGGGGCGAAATCTGGATGTGAAAGCGGTGAGCCTGAGCCTTTCCGGAGAATCTGCCTTTCAAGTTTACAGGAATTGGATTTCCGCGCCCATATCCGTCAACCTCAGCTGGGCTGTTGTTGTCTTGGTCCTCAGACTGCCACCCAAGTCTTCTCCTAAGCCTGACATGTTATTAGCATCCACAGTTTGAGAAATTCCAGAAAGTATACCAAGTCCACTTCATCATGTGTCTGGCTCCAGTAGAACCCTGCATCTTTACCATGGGCGGACAACTTTGTATTCAACGAGCACAGCAGCTGTTGAACCAATGGCAGCACCAGCCCCGTAGGGGCCACCGTCTCGGGGAGCAGTCTGCGCGCCGCCCACGTCCTCGAAGCCCCAATTGTAACATCAGCGAACCGAGCTGCGGAGGGGCAAGGCCTGGTTCTTCGTCTTCCCAGGGGCTCTTGAGCGTCAAGACGAGATGGGCACTCCTATACTTCTTCTGACAACGGACTGGCGAGGCCCAGCTAGGATGTTGAAATCTCTAACCACCTGCATCACATGTGGACCAGGCCTGTGCACAAATTGCTGTTTATCTCAGGCGCGCCAGGCCGTTCAGGATGGATGGTGCCCGGCCCAAGACTCTTGCAGAATAGATCAGATGTCGCTGGTAACTGATTTAGGCAATGCTACAGGGCGGGCATCATCATTGTATCTAAAGTACTTGTACAGAAGGGGGAGGGTCCTGTCTTTTCTGAGAAACATCAGCGCCACATTCCCCTCTTCCTGCTGCCTTCCAAACAAAAACAGATAAGCTGCTGCTGCTGCTCCTCCTCATTCACCTTCTTTCACCCATCTCGGCCTTGTGTGTGTGTGTGTATTAGAGTCCAGACTAACTTCCATCTCGACCTACGCATCACAAGGGAGCCCTCGCGCCTCAACCTCGACTGGGTTCACCAGCACATGACCCTCTGCGGCACAGCACAAGGAACGCCTGGAAGTCCAGGAGACGAAGAGCCGGTCTGTCTGTCTGTCGAGGATTAGGGATACGGGTATGATGGTGTTTTTATAAAAGTAGAGTACGAGTCGGAACAAGATCTTCGTCAAATCCAATGCAGGAAAGCAGAATAGCATTAAGAACATACAGTAGAGGACGATGAGCACATTATATATAACTGAGCCAAAACATCTAAGGTCTCATTATCTGTTAATAGAAAAGTGCTAACCAAGAAAGTGAGAATAAAAAAGCATGAGTATGGGGTATTATTCCCTGGAGTCCTGCCAGAAACGCCCTTGTCATCCTCGCCATTCTCCTCCTCCTCATCCTCCTCATACACCCTATTCCCGAACACCTTGTCTACCTATGTCTTCCACTATACTTTTTTTTCCCTCCTGTTTCTTTCCTTCCTCCCCCATCTCAATGCATGATGCATGTGCCTCAGACACACACACACACACACACACACACACACACATACACACACAAATATGTAAATACAAAGACAAGAGAATGATGGGTCACAGCTGGGAGAGAAACCTTTCCCTTTCCCTTTCCCTTTCCCTTTCCCTTTCCCTTTCCCTTTCCCTTTCCCTTTCTTTTTTCTTTTCTTTCTTTCTTTCTTCTGCTTTTAGGTCGTTCACTTTGTGCACCCAATCTCGTACCCGATCAGGACCTCGGTAGAACTGCCCTCCCACCCCCTCGTGCCAGCAGCAGTGATCATAAACCTAGCCGAGGGGTCGACATACAGCTGGCTGATGACACCTGCCCTGGGCGGCCCGGGAATGATGAGAAAGGGGACGGAGCCGTGTTTGGACCCGGAGGTCGGGGCGCGGAGGTCGTACAGGCGCAGGATGTCGTGGGACGCACAGACGAGGTGGCGGCCGTTGGGCATGGGACGGACGGCACTGACGGCGCCGGAGCCGGCGGGGAACTTGAGGGAGCGCTCGGGCTGCCAGCCCGGGTAGCCACCGCGGGCGTGGTGTATGCTGAACTCCTCGACGGTGCCGTTGCGGCGGCCCGCATAGATCATGTTCCCGTCCGGCGACCAGCACGCACCCATGCACCACGGCGGCACACCAGGCCTGGTGCCAATGCGCGCGACCGGCGTGGTCATGCGCCGATCCCAGATACGGAGCGCGCCGTCGATAGAGGCGGCCATGAACGTGCTCTGGGCTGTCTGGCTGGGGTCGTTCTGTAGGGGTGGCGGTGGGTTGAAGACGAGGGTGGGCGAGGTCGGTTTGGGTGGTTTGATCTGGCTGCTGCGGCGGCGGCCCTTTGTCGTCTGCGGTGACTGCTGCTGCTGCTGCAGCTGCTGCTGCTCTGGGGCAGGATTTGTGAGCGTGCTGTCTGCTGTACTTGGCCGTCCGTTCGCGCCGCCGGCGGATGGCTGTCCTGGCTGTGTCTGTTTTGTTGTGGTAGTTGCATTTGCCTGTGGTGGTTGTACTGGAGCCGCAGCCTCGTCTGCGGGCGGCGCGTCTGTCATGGTCGTGTCGGCCGCGTCGGCCGCGCCAGCCGCTGCATCGCCCTGCTCTCCTTCCAGGGGCTCCAGCATGGCTTGCTGGAACTCGTTATCATCGTCACCACCAAACGCATTGCCTCCTCCTGGGCCCATCTGGCCATCACCAAACAGCGAACCTCCCGGGCTGCCGAACAGGGACTCGTGGTCCGAGCCTACGGTTCCTTCTCCGTCGCCTGTCCCATCTGCTCCCGCTGCGGAACCCATGCCATCGGCAGCCCCGTTCGTCCCGTCGTCGAAGAATCCCTTGTTCTTGCTGCTGCTGCTGCCCCTCATGGAGTCGCCCCACGAGGGCTCCTGGGCTGCCTCGGGAGGGATGGGCGCGCCCGACTGCGGCCGCAGCTCGATGGCCGAGATCTGGCCGCCACTCCCCCCGAAGCTGGACACGACAGTGCCCGTGTTCAGGTCCCAGTCGTAGAGCCTCTTGTCCCAGCTGCCGCTCAGCACGTGCGTCTCCTCGGGCGTGAGCCTCAGCACGCTCACGGCATTCGAGTGGCCGAGGTGGTCGCCATGCTTCGCCGGGATCACGTGTATGACCTTGCCCTCGTCGTACCTCACGCTGTGTACGTTGATCCCACCGCTCTCCAGCCCGGATAGGCTCCATAGCGCGTCCCTGTGCACCGCGAGGCTGTACACGGGGCTGAGCGTCTTGTCCTCGTCATTGCCCGCGCTCCTCCCCTTCTCGGGCGGCGCCGGCTCGAAGTTCTCCCAGTAGCTCATGAGTATGCCTGCCTTGACCACGCTGTCCACAAAAGGGTGGCGCTGGGCGACGGTCAGAAGCTGCTTCCCGTTGATGGTGCCGGGCCCGTCGTACTTGCGCACGTAGCCGTCGCTGCCGCCCGTCATCCAGTACCGCAGGTTGGGGGTGATGGCGATGGCGTTGATGGACGTCGACTGGGGCGCGGCCATGGTAGGGACGATATCGTAGAGACGCGCCTTGAGGGCTTCGGGACGGACCCGCGGGTATAACGAGTTCGTGAGCGGGGACTGTTTACCACCAGGGCTGGAAGAAGGGCCGGCTTCCACACGTGTCGTGGGGTCGTCTGCTACTGCTCCTGCGGCACCATCTGCTGCTGCTCCTCCTTTGTCCTTGTCTTGCGCCCCGTTGGCCTTTGCTTTCTGCCCTTCTCCGTCCTTGTTGGTCGCTCCACCCTCATCGACGTCCATCTCCTCCGCACCTCCTGCAGCCATGGCTTCCTCGGGTTTCTTGTGCTCGTCTGAACTGGCGTTGAAAGTCGCGGTCGTTATCTATAGTCTTTTATAGCCCGTGGGCCAGGTCTCGAGGTGTGGAGGAGTACTTTGGAGGGGTGGACTGTCGTTGTATAAGATGACCGAGGAGGAGGGCGGACACACACACACACAGAGAGAGAGAGAGAGAGAGAGAAAAGGGTTCGATCATCAAAAAGGTGCTGCGTTGGTAGTAGAACTCATAGGCCGCAGGCCAGGCGCGACGCCACTGGTGTTTCTCGGCCCGCGCCCGCTCAGGGTTACAGGCCTTGAGGAGGGGCCCTCTTTAGGGCCCCATGGCGCACCTCTCCCGCCCCCCAGAACCCCACCAAGCCACCAGCGGGCAGGGTAACCTTATCTAATCATCAGATCGTTGAAAGACGCCCTCTAGGTATAATAACGGACAAGAGGGAAATCACAGGTACAAGGACAGGTCAAATGATGGGCTTTTCGTTTTCTTTTTTTTCTTTTCTTCGAGATGTTCAACGTTGTTATTCTCTATGTTTAAGTATCTGGGTTCAGTCCATCCATCTTAGTGCTCCCTCCCTCACCAGTGAAGATGATAGTATCGAGGCCATGTCGTCGTTCCAAAAGTCTAACATGTACAAGGTTCCTTCAGGTTAATCTAAGACATGTGATGATAATCCCGTTTGCCTTTTCTAAGGTCTACTATGCAGATGATGAAAGGGCAGGCACACAGCCAAAATGTACCTAATCATGAGACAGGCCCTGCTTGTCCAGGCGGTCGAGAAAGTTCTGCAGCATCTGGCTGCCAGGGTCGACAGGCTTGCTGGAGTACTTGATCGGTGAGCCCGTGGAGGGAACGGCAGGGTTGGGGCGTCGGCGGGTCAGGTACCCCTCGGGACGTGGAGCGCGACGAAAGTGCTTGACTGGGCTGCGGGGCTCCTCTGCAACAGGAGACAGCGCCATCCGCCACTGAGAGGGGGAATCCTCGGCTGGGTCAGGCTTGCCGTCTGTAGGCTTGCCATCAGCCAGCCCGCCCTTGACGTCTGCAAGGGTTACCTGTGGGATCCGGGCCACGTTGACCGAGATCTCGCTGAGTGGTCCGGGTGCGGTGCCACCAAGATGGAGCCGGTTCGTAGAGCTTGTGAGGACAAGAACAGCCCCGTCAGCTTCATGCGCTGGAGGCTGGTCGTTCTCCGAGTGCGTAATCACCAGAGGGGGTCGATGGTCCTACTCAACCCGCTCCGAGACGGCAGTACTGCGGTCGCGCCACAGTCCGTACTCCTCAGCACAGTTCTTCCACATCCGGATCGTCCCGTCCTCCGAGCCGGTCGCGTACAGCTTGCCGTCAGGCGAGAACTGAATGCACCAGATGGGGCCGTGGTGACCCTTCATGACGTCGATCTCGCGGCCGTCCCAGTCGTAGACGCGAGCCCAGGTGCCGGGCTCCTCGCCGACGACGAACTTCTTGCCCTTCAGGTCGAGCGAGACACTGGCGACACCGTGCTTGAGGTTGAAGCTCTTGATCTCCTCGGGCTGGTCGGTGGTCGAGAAGAAGTAGACCGACTTGCCAGCGGCAACGCACAGGATGGGGCGACCCTCGCCGAGATCGGTAGGTTCGGCGAACTTGGGGGCGAGGAAGACCATCTCGCAGGACTTGATCTCCGAGTCAAAAGTCTGCTCCTTGAAGCAATCACGCTTGTCCACATTGTGCCAGCGCAGCGTCTTGCCAGCTGCCGTGACAATCGTGGCCTCGTTGCACCAGACGATAGACTTGATGGTGTCAGGGTGAGCTGTGCCGACCTGGAAGGCCAGAGAAGGGGGGATGTGGAGGGCCCCGTTCTCTTCCGACGTGACATCCTCGCGGAATTGATAATCCGCCTTGTTCAGGCCCCAGATGCGTAGGATCTTCTCGTGGCCTCCAGTGGCGACAATATCCGAGTTGCTAACAGGGAACGCTACGGCGCGCGCAACGTGGTCGTGCTTGAGGACAAGGCGCATCTCACCGGTGTGAGCGTCCCAGATCTTGACGGAAAAATCCGCCGAGGCGGACGCGGCAGTGCAGTTGTCGGGGCTGAGTTTGGCCTGCCAGGTGGCACCCTTGTGGCCGATGAAGGTACCGATCCAGTCGCCGTTACGACCGTCTCGCAGCATGGGATTGCCGTCTGTATTTCAGGGCCAAGTGTTAGGGTCTGCTGTCCAGCGTGGTGATCCCGACGGGGCGTTTCTAGAAGTACATACCTTTGCAGGCGGAGATCATGAAGTACTCTCCGCCGCGCTCGTAGCTGGAGAAACTCAGGTGGGGAACGGGTCGAGAGTGACCGTGACAGGTCAGGGGCAGATACTGGCGAGGCTCGCCATCGGGTTTTCCGTCAGAAGCCATGTCGGATAAGGGTGCTGAGGCAGTGTGAAATAGAGGGGTAGGTTGTAGAGACGGAACGATTCGTTCAAGAGTGGACGTGGACGTGGACGGGGCCGTGAAGGCTCCTGAAGCTCGGGGTATTACTGAGAGAAGAAATTGTCCGGCAGAGGGACCAAAATGCGGTGTATGGTTGAAGACGATGGATGGTCCGCGCGGGGGAGAAGCAGTAGTAGACCTTGTGTCTGTGTGTGCGTGTGTTCCGTGTACGAGGTGGCCTGAGATGATCAAGGAATGTCAAGGGAGCCGCCAGACGGGACAAGAGGCAAACAATTGCAACGGGGGAGAGGGGCAACAAAAAGAAAATAAGAAGAGCCAAGAAGGACTGGCAGGATTATGCGTTGTCGTTCTCTTTGATCGTGAGTCGTAGCAGTCGTCAAGAAACGGACAGGTGTACGTGTATGATTATGTTCTTGTCCTCAATAACAAACAGAAGAAGAAAAAAGATCAAGTCTGTCAGGGAGAAGAAGGAGGGGAAAAGAATTGTTTGTTGTTGACAGGAGGACAACGCAGGCAGAATGTTGCAGGTGAGGAAGTGACAGCTCTGGTTGTTGTCGACCCAAGATCTTTGGCGGAAAGAGGGTCCCTGAACCAGCCCTTGCCTCGGCGGGGAGGCCCTTTCCAAGATAAGATAAGCCCCTCCACCTTCCATCCCTGTTGACCCTAACCCCTCACCCAGCAGCTACAGGTGTTTGGGCCCCCCGCGATGACCTCAGCAGGAACCATTTGCCTTTTGTTGTACCATCATGTGAAGCTAGCAAGCTACGGAACAGCCAGAGCTGCTTTTCCAATCATTTTGTGCCTGTTTTGTCTGGATATCCACTGCAGCAGAGCTATTGATCCCTTTGACGTGTTCAGCATTTCTACTTTCAGAACCAGACTGTGTGTGGTCTTGCTGCTCCTCCTCCAACACCAACGCGCAGCACGCCCCGTGTCAGACAACAACCCAACAAACGCCATCCTCCCTCCCCTCCTCTCCTCATCTCCACCCAGCCAACAACTGTCATTCTTCAAGGAGCTGCTATTACTGCAGCTCACAGTTGTGTTTGTTATTGCACCACTGCACATCAAATTGCAACACCTCCGCCATCAACCTGCAATACTGGACACAAAGGATACAGCACAGTCTTCGCCTGCGCCATGGAGTTCAAGCTGTCTGCTGAGCTGGTGGGCCACAAGTCTGATGTGAGCCACTCCCCTCTTTTTCTAAACAGCACGAGAGATTTCATGCCAGTCTCCATGCTAGTCTCGCTGACTTTTCCTTTCTCTCTCCTTGCTGTTGATTTAGGTCCGTGGCGTCGTCTTTCCATCCCCAAACACCATCATTTCTGTCTCCCGTGACTGCACTGTCCGAGCCTGGCGACGCAAGGAATCTCGACCTCCTACCTTCGAGAGCTCAGTCCTGACCGAGGGCCAAGACTTTATCAATGCTGTCGCCTACTTCTTCCCCGATGCCACATATCCAGATGGTCTGGTTGTAGCTGGCGGCAAGGATACCCTGATCGAAGTCAGGAAGCCAGGAGCCGAACCTGGACCTAATCATGCAGAGTTCCTTTTGGTCGGTCATGACCACAACGTCTGCGCCCTCGATATCTCCCCTGAGGCCTCATATGTTGTCTCGGGAAGCTGGGACAAGCAGGCCATCGTCTGGTTCAAGAACAAATGGGAGCCTGACAAGTATCTGATTGGACACGACGCAAGTGTGTGGGGGGTGTTGGCTCTGACGGAGGAAACTGTCGTGACGGGCTCTGCCGACGAGAAGATCAACATTTACGACATCAACTCGAGCCCTGACCGCTACATACAGCCCAGGTCCACCATATACACCACCAGTGTCGTGCGCGCCATTGCCAAGGTGGACAAGGGCCATATAAGCCGCGCAGAAATTGCCAGTGCACACAGCGACGGCGTGATCCGGTTATGGAGGCTCAACGGCGAGTCTATGGGCGAGTTGCACGGTCACGAATCCTTTGTCTACAGCCTCGCCTCGCTGCCTACCGGCGAGCTGGTCAGCTCGGGCGAGGACCGAACCATCAGGATCTGGCGGGATTTCCACTGTGTCCAGACCATCACCCTCCCGGCCATCTCCGTATGGGCTGTGGCCGTGTGCGAGAGCACGGGCGACATCGTTGCGGGATCTAGCGATGGCGTGGCCCGCGTGTTCACGAGAATCGAGGCCGATATGGCGAGTGCAGAGTCTTTGGCTGCTTTCGATGAGTCCGTCAAAGCCTCGTCCATTCCGCAACAGCAGGTGGAGGGTCTCAACAAGGAGAAGCTGCCTGGTGTCGACTTTCTCAAGACTAAGTCGGGCACCAAGGAGGGTCAAGTACAGATGATCCTCGAAGACAATGGCGCTGTCACGGCGCACCAGTGGTCCATGGGTGAGTAGATCCGACCTCGGCGAACGCATGGTGACCCCTTTCTCCCCCCCCCCCCCACCCCCGTCCTTTCCTTTTTTTTTTCTTTCTGACCCATGTGTTACAGCCCAGCAGCAATGGTTCTGTGTTGGAACCGTGGTCGATGCTGTTGGAAGCAGCGGGAAGAAGCAGGAATACAACGGCCAGTCCTACGACTACGTCTTTGATGTCGATATTCAGGAAGGCGCACCGACCCTGAAACTCCCATACAACCTGTCTCAGAACCCATACGATGTGGCTACCAAGTTTGTTGGAGACAATGAACTCCCAGTATCGTATCTCGACTCAGTCGCCAACTTCATTATTGAAAACACACAGGGTGCCACCGTGGGCCAGGACTCTGGCCCGGCACCTGGCGATTTTGGAACCGGTCGATACCAGCCAGGCGACGAAGCCAAGGCCCAGCAGTCAACTAGCCCGAAGATTCTTCCCCAGGAGAACTACCTCACGCTGGCTGGTGTCAAGATCGAGCCCCTTGTCAAGAAGCTCCTCCTTATAAGCGCGACTATGATCTCATCGGGGCGCAAGGACTTCGCGTTGAACCCAGCAGAGGAAGACACCTTGAAGCGGCTGGCGCAGAAAATCCACAGAGTCGCCGGCACGGTGCCGGCGACTCTCCCAGCTGTGCGCCCCCCATTTTTCACGGGGAACTGGAAAGCCAACGAGCACGAAATCTCCCTGGTGTTCAAGATGGTCCACGATTGGCCCTACAACGACCGGACGCCAGGCCTGGACCTCCTCCGCTGCCTCGCCACGTCGTGCTCGACTGGGAGCTTCGCTGCTGTGACCGGCAAGAGCATCGTCGATATCGCCTTCCAGTCCGCCTTCCACCCCAGCGATGGAGTCGCTGTCAACAGACACTGCGCCATGATGGTATTCCGCCTCATCGCCAACCTCTTCATGTCGAATGACGGTCGAGAGATTGCCTATACACAGGCTGCGACCGTTGTCGACTACATGCAGAGCCTGGTCGGCCTCACCGATACCGCTTTCGAGGGACCGGTCGGGTTCCCTGACAACCGCAACGTCATGATAGCCGTCACCACCTCGGCCGTCAACTACGCCGTGCTCGGCTACATGGTGTCCAAGAAGAAGGTTACGATCTCCGGTGACGTCAAGGTCACGCCTGACGTGTTCGGCTCTTTGGCCAAGGTGATGTGTGAGATTATCAACGGGCAGGATGACGCCGAGGTGACCTACCGCGCTCTGGCTGCGCTCGGAACGCTGGCGGCTGCTGGAATCGGAGACGTCATGGAGAGCTCCTCGGCAAAGAATGTCGTCCGCAGCGCAATCAAGCCAGAGAAGAACCCCGAAGAGCGCATCAAAGCCATCGCCAACGAGTGCTTGAAGCTGTTGTGATTGGGCCTCTGGGGCTTATTCTGCTGGCATTCGGGCCGTTTGTGAACAGGTGACCTTGGTGTTCTTTATCATGAGCTTGAATGCTCCAGACTGTCCCCCCCCGGGATGTGGGAAGTGGGTGGTGGTAAATGCAGAGGGGGTTTGCAGTCGTCGACAGTGACCATGGATACTGTAGATCATGGACAGGGGAGGGGTAGGGTAGACTTATGATTGTGGTGGTAATCTGGGGAGGAAAGAAGGGGCACAGGCATTATGCACTCTTGGCTGCAACAAGTGTGTGGTTCAGGTGTGGTGGTTATGAACATAGCTTTATGTGAACCAACATATCTTGCCTCGGTGTGTTCTCTCTCGAGGCAGACAGCCATAGACAAAGAAAACAAAACAAAAAAGCAGACAGACAGAATACATAACCTGTGCCCGTGCTGCCCCCCCCCCACCCCCCTCTCTTTCTCTCTCTTAATACCCATATTATGCAGTTCAGAATGGCTAAATGAATAAATGTGCCTGATGTATTTACATTTTAGCTGTCTCTCCGCAGCATGGCCTCTGGCAAAGAAAAAGACTAAAGATTGAGGATAAAAGGAAGGGGAGAAGAAAAAAAGAAAAAAAAGAAAAGAAAAAAAAAACTGAAAATATAAAATAAGATTTGCCGAGATATCATGGTCCAGTTGAAACGCCGTTTACCCAAAATGTCCCCCCTCCCCCCTCTCCCCTCAAAAAAATAATAAGAATAATACTTTCGTAATTCTTCCTTCCTGTCCCATTCATCATATAATATGTATATATATATACACGTCCATTTCCATTTCCATTCCCCCCCCCCCCCCTTCTCTCTTAGAATACCAACCACGCAGCCCCCAGGACCACAGGCGCCAGCCCGATATAGTTCCACACAGACCTGACGCCGTTGTGCCTACCAAAGTACCAAAAGACGGTCTCGCCGGCATCCGAGGTGACGTTGGGGTTGGCGTTGGACTCGCGGGTGACGACGGTGTAGACGTCAGCAAAGCCCATGTCGTTGCTGTTGAAGCAGTTGGAGGCATTGACATCGGGGATGCGGGCGTCGCCGGGTTCGGCAAAGGTGATGTCGACACACTATAAAAAGGATGGATCCCAAAACAAAAATGTCAGCCAGCCTGTTCATCTGCCCTTGAGGGAGGGAGGGAAGGATAAATAAATAAATCAAAAAAGAAGAGGGAAGAGAAAAGAGGGGGGGGGGGATAGAATAACTGTGTTAAGAAAGAAGAAGAAAAAAGAAAGGGAAAAAAAGAAGGGACGTACCGAGAAGAGGGCAGCGCCATGCTTCGCAATCTCCACAACCTGGATCGTCGCATTGTCTCCGGCCTTGACGGTCGTGTTGGCGGGGAGCGGCACCTGAGGCAGACAGATGGTGCCGGGGTACGGGTTCGCGGAGGGTCCGATGATCTGGAAGGGAGACACCATGGGGAAACTCATGTTTTCCGGCCCACCGTCCGGGCCATCGGTGCCGAAGCCCAGGTTAATGTACATGAAGGCCGTCTGGTGGCCTTGGAACCAGCCTGGTTGCAGGGCCACGGCTCCGCCTTCGGTGGACCAGTAGGTCCTGTTTGTGGTTGTTGGGTGGCCGCCACCTTGATTGAGTTTATTATTGTCAGTTTAGCTTTTTAAGAGAGAGAGAGAGAGGGAAACACGAATAAGGAGGGGCTGAGGATAAGATGTGGTGGTGGTGCTAGGTTGGCAGTGCTTCGTTTGTAGCGAGAGCTGGTGTAAGAAGATGAAGAGAGAGAGAAAAGAAAAGAGAAAAAAAGAAGACTCACATGGATACATCCATTGCATGCCATAAGGGAAGGTATCGTTGGTGATGAGGTTGTCGCCTCTCCACCCTGGGTATGTAATGACGGTGTGTGCAGAGGTTAATGTTGCTGCTGCGCTGAGCAGCGCAAGTATTGATGATGACGATGATGATGATGATGAAAGCATGGTGGGAAAATGTGCGAGATGTTCGTATAAGCAAAAGGCGCGAGAGCCTATCGTCAGGTGGTATTCTCCTCGATAGAGAGAAAAGAGAGCCTCTGTGGTAAAGGTTCTCGTGCTCTTAGGGCTGTCTGTGCCTTGGTAGTTATGCGGTAACGAGGGGCTATGAAGATAGGCGGTGTCGCTGCAAGAGTCCGCGAGACTATTCGGCGTCGGGTAGCCCAAGGGTACTAGCCGTCTGAATGGAGTCGTTTATGATTATGTGACCTTTGGGGGGTTGTACAAGAATTCGGAAAACGGAAAGTCAGGATTGCCAAGATGCAAGGCAAGGCAAGGGAAAAAAAAGAAAAAGAAAGGAAAGGAAAAAAGGACGGGCGACGGTCTAGATAATATGAGAAAAGAGAGAGAGAGAGCCCAATGCAGTTGATCACCCACACCCACCTTGACCTACCTATTACCTGTGCATGTCCATTTTCTGCCGTGATTCCGTGGGTCCGGAACATGGGAACATGGGAAGGGGGGCCAAGGCGAGGGTGATGAAAAAAGACACCCTATGGCATGCGTCGAATGGAGAGAGAGGGCAAGGCGCCATGCAAAAGTGTGCTAGGTGAAATGTGGTAGTAGCATGCTGCAGCATCTGGAGCGGAGGGGGGGAAAGAGGGGGGGGAGACGAGGTAACATGGGAGGGGGGAGGGGATGGCCTCGACACACACAGGCTCTAGCCGCCGGGCGAGGATGGGATGGGTAGATGGATGGATGGATCTCACCGTGCTATGCCCGTGCCGCTCGACTGAGGTGACTGCAGCTTGCAGCAGGGTGGAGAAACCGAGAGAAGTCTGTCCTGGGAGAGCAGAACCAAAAGTATGGACAATAAGTACAAGACAGAACAGACTCGACCAGTAAGATCGTACGACAGGGGGGGGGTTCATCACTTTGTGCCGCCTCCATCCTGGCCCCCCTGTTATGCTCGACCAATTGTTGTGATGTGCCGGATGTTTTCCAGGGAGGGCGAACCGCCAAGAAGGGTGCTGGGGGGGGAAGGGATTTAGGTGATAGTCTGATAGACACACACACCTCCTCCTCCTCCAGGTTGGTCAATCACCAACAACTCAAACCAATGGAGAGCAGCCGAGAGCGTGTGACGACGCGGTGTGTCGATGTACTCGCTGGAACCTGTCGGACAAAGTGCCTCAGTACGGCTTCATCCCTCCTGACACCGACCAGCCTGTGTCTCAATCATCATATCATCATCTTTCTCAAGGCCGTGTCAAAGTGGCAGTCAAGCACTCCCTCGCCACAGAACCCCTTCTTCTTCCACTCTCTCTACCCTCCTCTACCCCGTCCCTCCGCGACCCCCCCGGCTCGGCCCACGTACATAAGCAGACAAGACTACTACTTAAAGAGCGGGGCCGTGTTCAACCAGTTGGCGATGTGGGTTAAGCGCCTGGCTCCTCTCTCCTCCCTCACAATGCCGGTAACGTACTACCAACGCCAGACACAACCAGGGGGGCCCGCCCGCTGCACACACCCTTTCCCCCCCCCCCCGCCTCTCCATTTATAGATGAATGGGTGGTGGATGGATGCTTCTGCTTCTGCTTCTTCTTCTTTTTCTTCTTCTTTCAAATGTAGAAAGTGATCGTCAACCACAGCGACTTTGAGAGAAAGCTTTTCTGCTTGGTTCGTGGACCGGACCGACAAGATGCCTGAGACAGCAAGCAGTTCGGGTGCGACGGCAACGCACAGCAAGCAAGGGCTCAGCGCCTAATGCCGTTCTCAGACGATGTAGATTTTTGGGGGGGGGGGGGATGTTCCGACAAGGAAATAAGAAATTTAAGAAATTGATTGATTGATTGTTTGTTGATGATGGCGATGAGGAATCATCAGATGCTCTAGTACAGATTGGCCCTGAAAGAATTCATTTGTACTATGAAGCAAGGCAGTCTTGGCCGGTGGCTTTGGTGGTACCTCCTTTCCTCCCGGACCGCCCCCCCCCCCTCAGTGCCCGCAAGATAAAGCTCATAGTCACGATAAGAGAGAGCATGCAGGACCAAGGATCTGATCTACCTTTACTCGGAGCTTATCCCTGCAGCCCTCACTTGGGTGGCGGCGGCGGTGGCAGCGGGAGCAGCAGCAGCAGCAGCAGCAGCAGCATAAAGAATGCGCAAAGATAAAATAAAATGCCAGGATGGAATGTAGCGTCTCCCCTCTCAGGAGAGAACGCATTGACGCCATGTCTTCTGGTATGATTAAAAAGTCCTAATTTTGTTTGGGGATGGGGGCGGCAACACACAAGAGCTGGATGCTCTCTCTTTCTCTCTTTCTCTCTCTCCCTCTCCCTCTCCGTGTGTCTGTCTGTCTGTCTCTCTCGCCTCTCCATCCATCCATCCATCCATCCATCCATCCTGTCCTGTCCTGTCCTGTCCTGCCCATGGACGGACGCCACCAACCAACCAGCCCCAGCCCCAGCCCCAGCCATGAGAATGTACCGCTCTCCACCCCAACCTTTCCCCGCCCCCCCAAACCTTTGCCCAGAATGGGCTTTCCTGTCGTTTCTATATATATATATATATATATATATATATTTGTGCCCATCCCATCCGTCCAGGCCAGCCGGTACGTCTTTGCGTCAAGTATCTGTGATCTTGTCGACGGCTGATCGTGATAAAAAAAAATCAAAAAAATCTTTTGTTTCCCAGGAAGATTTCCAGTGTGGTCTTGTGTGTGTGTCTGCCCAGCCTCCTCTCTGTTCGGTCCAGATGCGCGCACGCGCCGTGGTCATGATCTGTATGCCGCGACGTCGTCGTGCGTAAAAATTGTTACCACGGGGCCCCGTGTGTGTGGTCTTCCCAAGGTGACCAGGTTGGCGGCGTATTCATCGTGAGAGCTCCAAAAACGCCTGGAATGAATAAGGTCCGGTGTACCGCATTGCATGTGCCCGTTCCGAAGATTGTGAATGCCGTGATCCGATGCTTCCTGCTCGCAGCCGCATTCGTTGTATTAAAATGTATAGATCTGAAAAAGGGTTGTGTGTGTGTGTGTGTGTATGAACTCATTAGGTTTTGGGGGGGAGAGAGAGAGGAGGGGGAGGTTTAAAGTAGGTGTCGTGAGTTGGGAACCCCCGTCTTAATGGTCAATTGGAATATCCAACGAGATGTTCTTGTTGGATTCCAAAGACTTGGGTGTGAGCGACTGCGACGACAGTCGATTGTGATTGCTGGGTGACGGTGTGCGTGGGGGGGGCCTGGGGACGACGACGGGCTTGACCTGGTCTGCATTGCTCCGCAGTGTCTCGTCCTCCTCGTCCTCGTCCTCGTCTTCCTCCTCCTCTTCCTCCTCCTCCTCCTCCTCCTGCCCAGCGTCGGGAATGGTGGCCAATGGGGAGGCTTCCGGTGTCAATTCTTCCGTGGGGGTCTCAAATTCGTCAGACTTGTCCTCCTCGTCTGGGGTGGCACCCGCCGTCGCTTGTTCATCGTCTTGTGCCTGATCTTGGCCAATTTTTCCCTCGCGGACCGACCCGGCTCTGCTGTCGGGCAGAGCAAGAACGTTCTCGTCCCGGCTCGGGCGGGGGCTCTTCTCGACAACGCTGTGTGTTGTGTGTGCGTGGAAGCCCTGCATGATGGGACGGACACCGCCGCCGATGCGGGTCCAGAACATGTTCTCGCGCAGCCTCACGCTCTCCTCCCACGCGGCCTTCTCGGAGTCATCGTCGTCCGTCCGCCAGTGGCCGTCCTTGACGATCCTCAGGAAGCCGAGGAAGTCACAGGTGGCGCGCACGCGGTGGAGGCAGTACCTGCAGAGGGGGTAGCGCTGGGAGGAGCTGTTCTCGCTGGTCCGGAACCGGTATCGGCGCAGGTACTGGTCGTCCCTGCGGCTCTCGCCACAGAGCGAGCACGGGTAGAACTGGGGTTTCGAGAGCATGGCGTAGGTCCCCGTCGTCGGCACGGGCTCCACCACCAGCGAACCGTCTGACATGGCCGCGATGACCGAGCGGCGGGCCAGCCATGACAGGCCCGGCGCGCTGTCCAGCCGCAGCGTGGGCTCGATGTCCTCTGCCAGCACCCGCTTGTAGAACTTGGTGTCCTTGAGGGGGGGGATCGGCAGCGACGGCGCGGCGCTGTGTGCTGAGGCAGGGGTGTTTGGTGTCGTCTGCGGCGAGAACGTGGAGGAGGCTGCCGGCGATCCGGTCGAGGACAGCGAGGCCGTAGAGGCGCTCGAGGGGATGCCCACAGAGGCAGCACTGGCGCTGGACCCGATCAGGCCGAGACCGAGGGTCGTGTGGGTCCCCGAGGGGGGCCGGCTGCTGGCCACCCGCCTCGAGGTCTCGCAGAGGTTCGCAAAGTCCTGGTAGGCGTTGATGTCGGTGCGCAGGACGGGCTGCAGGAGGTGGGTGAAGCTCGTGGGGTACGAGGGCGCGACCAGGTCGGACAGGCCGGACTGCGAGCCGGTCTCCGAGGTGGGGGTATCATCCTCGCGCGCGTCGAACTTGCTGTAGCCCGGCGAGGACGGGGTCGTGGTGGTGGTGGCGGTCTGGTCGTCGCGGTCGGCATTCATCTGCTCCATGACCCGCTTCAGCTCGACGAGCTGTTCCTGCTGCGACCTGAGGAGGCCCTCGGTGTCGGCCAGCTGGGCCCTGAGCAGGTCGTTCCTGCGCTGGACGACGTCCTGCTCCTTGCGTGCCTCCTCCTTGGCCGAGATGACCATGTTGTTGGCCTCCTCGAACAGCTCCGTCGTCAGGTTCTCCAGCTCCTGCTCGATCCGCTTCTTCTCGTGCTCGGCCTCCAGGCGCAGCCTCTTCTCTTCGGCGATCCTGGACAACAGGTTAGTCTTCTCAGCCTCAACCGACTTTCGCCGGACCCAGATGTCGCCAACCAACATTTCTCTCTGCTTGTCGAGCTGGACCTCCATGGACCTGATCTGCCCGCGGGCCCTCTCGAGCTCGGCCCGCGTCTCGGACAGGCTGTCGTCGAGGGTGGTCTGGTGGTTGATGGCCTGGACAAGCTTCGAGCTCAGCGTCGCGACCTCATCGCTCAGCCCCGGGTGGTGCTGGTGCTGCTGCTGCTGATGTGGGGTGGAAGCGCCGTCCATGTTCGAGGGCGTCATGGGTCTGCTCCGAGGGTCGGGTATCGTGGTCAGGTCGAAGTTGGTTTCCGAGATTCCACTGAAGGATCGATCCCCTAGCGCAAGCGAGGAGACATCGGCGGTCCTGCTCGAGCTCTGGGTGTTGGACCGCGGCTTGACGACGACGGCAGAGGTGGAGAGAGACCTGGTGGGAGGACCTGTCGCGGTGGATTGGGAGCGGAGTCGGGTGACCTGCTGCGACGTCGAGGCTGGGCTCGGGCTAGGGCCATGATGGAATTGCGACCATCCCGAGGCCACGGTCATGAAGCTGCGCCGTCCAGAGTTAGCTGTCTGCGCCTCCATCTGTGAAGCTGCGGTTTCACAGGGTGAAGCCCCTGTCAGGGCGGACAGAGACTGTGGTGTCCAAAAGGGAAAGAAAAAAAAGAAAAAAGAGAGAAAAAAAAGAATATGTTGTGGTGATTCACGCAAGGAATGTAAAGGCAAAGGTTCCTCCTCCTCCTTGCAGCTGATGTGATGTACCCGGCACGGAGTGGTAAGGGACGGTGGGTTGATCAAGGGCCGGGGGGGGGAGGCGAAGAGAACGTACGAATCCAGCTTGTCCGAGAAGGGGGGCAGAACCAGAACGGGGCTGGTCCTGCAAAGACGAAAGAGGAAATTTCACACAAGGTCTCGAGGGTGGTGATCGTCGTCTTAGATGTCGGATGCAATGAGAGGAGGAGAGGGAGCCCAGGAGGGGGGGCCGGCGTGACGGTATGTCCGGGGTTCGAGGAAGAGAAGAGATCGACCAGCAGGGACGGCGAGAGGACAAGGGACACACACACAAGAGACAAGGCTGAACTGAGCTGAAGCCAGTGTCTCGTCTCGGGGGTTTGCAGTCGACGGCCGAAGGGGGCAGGAGGACTGCCTTGTGAGAAATGGCCGGCCCTTGGTAGTACAAATTGTTTAGCCCCGTGGGGGTTAGGTGGATTTCTTTGGATGGGCGGCTCGAGTTCGGCGAAGTCCTCGACAAATGAGATGAGACCGTCCGAGACAACCTCGCTGCCCAGAGAGAGGGGATGTCCGGTCAAAGGCTTCTGATTAACATTACTGTGGTACGAACCAGCTTGATCTTTTGGGGGTGGGGGAGAGGGTTGTGTTGAAATTGTATAAATAAATAAATAAAAAAAAGTCGCGCAGAGAGGAAAGAGTTTAAAGAAGCCCGGTGATAAGAGACTAAAGGATCGATGTAATGAGTCTGTGACGATGTCGTTGGGGATTTTGGGGGTGTAGAGAGAGAGAGAAGAGAGAGAGGGGGCGGAAAAGGGTGAGAATGCGGGATAAGGAATGGAACGGGGGTTGGAAGAGAAAGAAGAAAGGAGGGGAGGGGGAAGAAGGAAGAAAGGAAAGAGAAAAAAAGAATCTAAACAAGAATGAGGAGATGAACGACGATGACGAAGACGGGTAGTAAATTCAGTAAAGTTGGCTCCGGATTGAGGAGGAAAAGGGACCAAAGGTCAGGTTCAAGGTCAAGGTCAAGGTTCGGTTGGGGGTTAGGTCCGGCCTGTGCACTGGGGGTCGCAATCTGAGGCGAAGGAGCGTGCAGGCCTTGTTGTAGTAGGCGGTTGCTAGTGGTAGGGGGTGGGGAGGGGGAAGGAAAGGGCCTCGGGGTTGCTGGGTGGAGAGTTGAGATTGGGTGAGAAAAGAGGCGAAAGGCGTAGAGGCGTAGCTAAGGGAGTTGTGCCTGCCTAAGCCAGGGCCAGAGCCTGAGCCTGGCCTGACCATACAAGAAAGAGAAGAAGAAAAAAAAGGTCACCAAGTGGATGATGACCAGTCAGTCAGTTGGTGATCAAGTCAATTCACTTTCCCTCTCTCCAGCACAGGTTTTTTTTTTTTTTTTTGTCGTTATTATTATCATTATTATTGTTATTACAAAGGTACGATCGGAAGCCGGCGGAGCAAAGGGACAGGACTTGGTACACTGTATGGCGTGCACGCACGCACATGACCTCCTCCTGCACAGCATCGATTGATGGGATTTCGCACCACCTTCTACAGGGGATTTTGGGGGGGGAGGAGAGGGATGGGCAGGCGATGGGGCAGCCTCGGGAGCTTGCGGGCCTGGGCGGGTACCCCCTCCCCTGTCCTGTTAGCGTTCACTGTTTTACTGCCATGGCAGGCTATCGAGGCTTGGTTTCGCCTCATCCAGGCACCCCAGGCCCCTCCCCCTTCCCCATCTCCAGGCCCGCCCCAGCAGTACCACACACACTGTAGTGTAGCGGCAAGCACGCGGTTACGAATTACGTGCTGCTGTTGCTGCTGCTTGCTGTTGCTGCTGACGACGAGGAGGAGGAGAAGGGGGGGGGGGGATCCAGTCTCCTCACGGCTGTCCAGCTGTCAACCAGTCAGACCACCACAGCTGTACGTACCATTGGGGGGTGACGGTGGCGCATGACTTGTCCACAATCGACAATTGTCCAAACCTCGGCCAATTATTTTGGTATGTAGGCCCCAAGATACCCAAGTTCAGACGAATTCACCAGGCGGCGGTTTGGGCGGCTGTGTTGGGTGGCATGACAGTAACGTCGTCCCCTTCCAAACCAAACAAAACGTCATCCCAGATCATGTCCTTGGTGTTTCCCAAACCGACTTTTGCCTGATTTGTGTGATTGACATCCTACGCTAATCTACTCTGTCCATAGTCTAGATCTCTTCTCTCTCTCTCTCTCTCTCTCCCTCTCCTTTATCATGGGCCCATTTCTGCCGGCATGGGTTATCATCTAGCGAGAAGTTCCCGCCTCTTGAGCAACGCCATCTCAACGCTTGACCAGCTCTGAGAGAGAGGTTGCACTGCAACCACTTTCAAGCCGATTGATCCATGACGGCTTCTCTGGTGCAGGTGTACAAAAACACTTGGGTCTTTATTCAATTATGCCGTTCTTGTTTCAGACCCTCACCGCTCCTCTTGAGAAGTTGAAACGCGCAGCAGAGCAGCAAAAAGTTTGGGGAGAGGGGGGGTGTGTGAGTGTGTGTGTCCCGAGTCGGCCGAGGTGATGACGGACTTGGAGGGGGCCCTGCAGGGTAAGAAGTAAGTAGGACGCGGGTGGAAATACGAATTCCTACATGCGCATGTTACATTCCCCCGCCCGAGATAAGCCCATGCATGCATGTTCTTGTCGCGGCACATAGTACTGTAATTCCATACTATGTCTAGGATCGGGAACAGGAACAGGAACAGGAACCTTGAACTGGAGGCTGAGAAAAAGAGAAAGCGAGAGAGAGAGAGAGAGAGAGAGAGAGAATATGAACGGGACCCATGGCCCCAATATTCTTGCGACTCGGGTCGCTTCCGTGGAACCAGGGAATACTACCATGGTACGCAGAGCTGAAGGCATGCTCATCTTATCGGCCATGTCACCCGGCAGATCGGGGGTGCTGCCCTTCTCTCTCATCCAGACCCAGACGCAACTAGGTGAATCATACTACTCCTCATCCAGAGACGATCTTCAGCTGATCAGGACGGGAAAAGAATTTCTCACGGGGAGACGGGATTGCCAGCATGGCTTTTGAGCTAATGGATTTCACAGCTACAAAGGCATTGTTGTTTTTTTCTTTCTATCTGCGGCTGAGCTTAATCAAACTTCGTATTGGTTAATTTGATGGTTGGGTTTTTTTTTGGTGTTGGTTTTTTTTTTTTTTTTTTTTTAAACCTCTTCATTCCCCTTCTCCGCCTTTCCTCTTTTCTTCTTCTTCTTCTTCTTCCTTGCTCGCCACCTCAACAAGCCACATCCATCTTACCATATGGCTCCCTCCCCAGATCCAGAACCCAGGCCCAGACCCAGACCCAGGCCCAGGCCCTTCAGGCCTCGATTTCAGGTCTAGGCCCAACCACCCAAGTTTTACCCCAGCCGCAACGGGCACCTGTCAAAAAGCTGCCCCTACTGTTCGTACAGGACCGCGACCCAATCCGGGCACTAAGAGCACATACACAACGATGCTCTGCTATTTAGGCCGGGTTAACATGCGGGGGTCTTCCATAGAAACTCGGGCCGGACTCGGCCATCGATAACACGCCTGGTTACTGGCCCAGCCTTCTTGCACCCTGCTCATCCTTGATAGCCATAGAAGTGAGGAAGATACAAACGTGTCATTGCATTACATACACCCATAAATCACGGTTGGACTTTGGCAATATTAGGTGGTGGGGCTTTAGAAGGAGAGGGGGGGGGGGAAGGGAGAGGGAGAAAGGACAGAATAGCCATGGACAAGACTCAGGCCGCTTGACAAGAAAAGATACGCGTCTGAACCTTCCACCAAGATCGTTGTAGGCAAGATCTACAGAGAGAGAAGAGAACAAGAAGCTGTGAGCTTTGATGACCGTGAGAAATCACGATCTCAACGGGCATTCCACACTGAGACGTATCTCACAATTGTTGGCAGGATCACTGGACATCATGATGGATCATGAGAGGATCGACCATGCAAGGTGGTGAAGTGGTGTGTAGCGGACCGTCCCCGAGAGACACGCATACACTCTCTCTCTCTCACAGACACACAGACAGACAGAGCAAAAAGAGAGAGAGAGAGCTGAAAAGGGGTGACTAGTGACCACGCGATATCACGCAGTCCTCGCAGATGACTTACCCGGGCCTAGAGTATTAACGATACAAGCCAGCAAAGAGAAATCAGAAAAAGAAAGAAGGAAAGAAAAGAAAAGAAAAAAACGCAGGCCCCATCGAGGAAATGTCTACCACTGGTCAGTTCAGATCCCTTCCCGCATAATTGTGTTTCACAGCATCAAGCCACTTGTCCCGCGCTGTCCCTTGAGCACATCAGCTGGTCACGCCCAGCCCGTTTTGTCACTCAGAGCCCCCCCCCCCCGCCTGAAGGAACTTTTGCTTGTCTCAAGAGGCTCGGCTTTTCTGATGGATGGATAGATAGATGAATGAGGTTCTGCGAAGTTTTCCACTTGGATCTCCCGCTCTATTCCATTCCTGAGTGACAACAACAACAACTAAGAGGAGGAGGAGCAAAGCTCTCGACTTTTTTTTTTTTGCTTTGCGGTGGTGAGACCTAATGCTGCCCAAAAGATCACCACACCACGGCCACAGCGGCTAGCCACGAAGCGAAGCAGGGCGGGAACTCACCCCTCCATAAAAAGATATGCTACATCATCTTCCTCGACTCTATGAAGTCACACGAGAGAACGAGACAGAGAGAGAGAGAGAGAAAGCCCTAGTAGAAACACGGGAAGAAAAACCCCGCTCGCGGCACGTCTTGTGTAACCCGAGCTGCGTGTTCCAGGATGCTCGTAAGCGGGTTGGAGGGTTTGAGAGAAAGCATCCCCGGCGAGATTTTCCCTCCAACATGGGCTCGTGTGCAAGCGCCCTCCCTCCGTAGTTCCAACCCAGGCATGCATGGTAATCAGCTGGGGAAGAGAGAGAGAGAGAAGGCTGTGGCTGGTCTGTCTGCTTGCCTTTCCCAGCCATGATAATGCTCCCCGGGACTTGGGGGGGAAAATAAAAATTGGTGTGGCAACCTGAACCCTCAGATGTTCATTTACTCGAGAACGTGCTATTAAAGATGTCCTGGACCAACCTGGGGCAAGGTCCCTCGAGTCCGCCCCGTGGGATAAGTATAGACAACCTTAAAATCCCTACAAAAGAAGCAACTTTGATAGTACGATGCGATGGCAAAAAAGACGGGGGGCTGTGCCCATGCAAAAAGAACACTACACCAATCACACTACGGTGTGTCCGGGATTAATTAACATGAGGGAAAAAAGTAATATGAGAATGCAGGGTCCTCATTTGGAATAGTTATATCTAGCTCAACAGTAAAAATCCCAAAAAAAATCGTCCGGACCTCTCGTTTCCTAGCCCTCCCGTAGATCATCATGAACTAGTCTCACCCTATAACATCTTATGCACAAGTGTGTGAATTATGTAGTATAGAAATGGCACCACGTACTGTAACGAAGACGTCTCTTGTGGGGTTCGAGCCCGTTCGTGGGCCGTTCTGGTTGGTCAACAGCGTCCCTAAGCACACGAGACATGCTCAAGTACGATTGGGAAGGGGGGAAGAAGGAAAAAGAAAGAAAGGCTCGTGAGGCGCGATGCCTGCAGGTGGCGTAGATGCCGAAAGCAAGTTGAGAGACCTTTTGCGCGCCTAAGTCGTTTCGTAAATTGCTAGATGCACGACTTCGGCCCTATTGTAGTGCCTGCAAGTTTTTTTCTTTCTTTTCTTCTTCTTTTTCCCCCAAGTGCCGTAACATCACTATTGTTGCTTTGGGTAAAGGTCTACGAAAACAATGGTCTTGACTGTTGTGTTGTAGACATCATGATGGTCGGTGCAAGGTCAAAAGCGAGAGCAATGGTGCGCGTCGTAGCCTGATGATATTGGGCCTGTGCCGCGCAGAAACAAGTACAGTAGCAACCCCCAATAGGTTCCCTTGCCCATGTACTGTAGCACTGTAGGTCAGCAGAGGATCCACAGTGTCTCTGATGGCCAAGGACCTTATGGTATTCCCTTGATCGAAGATGTAAGCTTGCATTTGGGCAGAAATGCGGACGAGTCGAGCCCTCGACATCTGGACAAATCCGGCAGAGATCTACAACCCCTCGAGGACTGACTATGCTTCTGAGCCTTGAGAAGCGGGGCTGGAGGCGTTTCCTAGACGCTCGGCTCTTGACGGATGCTCTTGCCGGTGCAGTGATGGTGTCGTCTGCTTTGAAGTAGTGTCTGGCTGGACTGGGCTTGCTTCTTCTGTTTGCGCCTCCTGCAGACGTGAGGGGTTCCTCCCGTGGTGTCTCGTCCAATACTTTGTATAACCCCAAAGGCACATTAGCCGCCGTTAAGAAAGTATCCAGGATCTGGCAGGAGCAAGAAAGCAAGGGGGATATGCAGCGTCATGAGATCCCGTGTTACTGTTCCAGTTCAGCGCAGCAGTCGAGTATATATATACTGTATCCAGTCTAGCCATGCAGAACAAACAAGTCTGCAGTAGAAAGTCCCCCCCGCCGTACCTCCTCCCTCCCTCGTATGGTCTTTTCCAAGAGGGCCAAGGGAAGATTATAAAAGGCACAATCCCCCTCCGGTTGGGCAGAGGTGATTGTGATACATGTCTTCTTGCACAATATCAAGCACTTACTGGTTATTACTTTTCTACTCTATATACTCCTTCTTATCCAAGTCACGGGAAGAAAAGAGCCTTCGGTAACTCTCCTCAATACCATGTCGGACGAGAATCCTAGGAAGAGAGGTGCAGACGAACCAGATGAACAGTGAGTCTTTATCCATTGTGATTAATGATATAGGAGATGGACATGACACCTTCACTAACAGAAAGACAGTGTGGCCAAGAGAGTGCTGGTCAAAGAGGAAGAGCTTCAAGACGATGCCGGACAGCAGCAACAACAGCCCGAGGCCGAAGCTGAGCCACCTCAGACACCCTTTGACCATCAGCGGGGCAGTCCCGTCTATGAGGCCGAGCAAGAGCATGAACCCGCCCGCCAGCTCACATACGGGGAGCTAATCACTGAGTATCATGACGAGAGGGTGCCCCGGTGGGAGCTGACCTGGGAGAGCATCCAGCCCCATATGGTTCAGAGGTATCTGCGTACTTACAAGATCCATGTTCACCATATGTACCCCCTCGTCAGCGAGGCGAGACTCGACACCTGGGTCAACCAGGTCCTGGAGGAGGCGGGCGTCATTGACCCTGATGGGCGCCCAACGGGGTTGGGCCACTGGGAAGGGCAACGGCCTCTAGTGGGGGTAACGTTCCAGCCTAGTCTCGACACTGCCCTGTTGTTTCTGGTGCTGGCGTTTGGCAAGCTCTGCGAGTACAGAATCCCGGAGATGCAAAATGCGCACCGGAGCATGACCCTGGGCTGGCGCGTGCATGGGCCCTCGCATCCTCAGCAGAGGTGGTACGTCCCCGGTGCCGAGTACTATACCAAGGCAACGACGATGCTGTCCTCCTACATCGGGTCTCTTGATATGGACCTCGTCCACACTCAGGTCATCGGCAGCCTGTACTGCGAACAGCTTGGCTACGTGGAGCGGAGCGCCCAGCACCTCAGATATGCAAGCGCCGTGCTTGTTGATGGAACGCAGGAGTATGTAATAACTGTCCACCTTCTAGCCCTCTTTCCCCCTTGCATTGTGAAGAAACATTTGCTAACGGCAACGGATCCTACGGGGGTCACTTCAGGGAGCTGAGGATGCGGAATGACGGTAGAGTTGGTGCTGGTCAGTTGGACCGCCAACGGGATGTCGAACGGATCGCGACATACTGGATATGCCACCAGATTGCAAGGTACGCATAAAAAATTAAAAAAGAAAAAAAAGACAACACAAATGTAGTGTGTTGATATCTCGGCTGAAGTTGTTGTAGCCACCACCTCATCCAGACGAGCTTGTGGTCGTCCGGGCTCCTCGAGATCGAGGACAAGGTTCCATGCCCAGACGTGGGGGAGACGATGCGGCGATTGAGCTTGACGTCTACGGCTGCGTGCAGCATCGCCGCCAACACTTATCTGAGCCGCTGGCTGCACCGAAACCTGACGCAGCAGTCCCGGGCTGAAGTAGAGGACAGCATCGAGCAGCAGATCAGCAGAATCAAGCGCTTCGAGCAGGAGGTGACGCAGACGAAACGTTCGTGGCTGGGGCCGCTCAACTTTGAGGAGTATGAGCCCCGCAGCGGGAACATTGTGACCGCGCGTACCCATGCGGCGTTCTGGGAGGCCCGGGTCGAGGTGTACCGGCCGTTCATCAAGACCTACCAACGGCTGATGCAAGAGTTGGTGATGAGCCAGGGACAGCAAGGGTCGATGTACCTCAACCCTGCGAGCCGCAGGATGTTCCAGACGGGTGTGGACAGTCTTCTGAACAGCATGACGGCGTTCTGCGGCATCCGGCACATGTGTCTCATCGTCATGAGCACGGCCAGCCTGGCGAGAACGTAAGTTGATTCGAATCTTGACCCAGTCTCTCTCTTTCTCTCTCTCTCTCTCTCTCTCTCTCTCTCTCTCTCTCTCTCTCTCTCTCTTTTATTTTTATTTTTTATTTTTTAGAAAAAAAGTGTTTCACAATGCTGATATATATGTGATAATAATAATAATAAAAAACAAAAAAAACAACACAGTCAGAGCCGAAACCTCCTGACCCTCTCGGCCCTCTGTCGGGACACGCTCATGGGCGCCTCTGTCACAATAGACACTACAATGGAGCAGATGATAAGGATCACCCATGAGCTGCTTCACAAATCGATCACTTTTTACCGTGACAGGGAAATTGTTGCATCGCAGGCGGCGGCCGTGGACTCTCTCTTTCTGTACCATGTCCGACTCATACTGAGCAACAGGAGGTCGGGCATTGTCGAGCAGAATCTACTTGACACACTTGAAGCCTGAAGATTTTGGGGAGGAGAGGGGGGGGAGGGGCGTTTGCAGAGATTCGAGATGGAGAGCAACGACGGTATACCAAGAAGCAGACATGGGGGGGGAGGGGGTGTGGACGGAGGCAGCGGAGACAAACGATGAGGTAGTTGGTGGAGATGCAGAACAATGAACCTGATGATGATGAGGATGAAGGATGAAGGATGATGATGATGAGCAGATGTAGGGGGAGGATGAGGAGGAGGAGGAGGAGGAGGAGGAGGAGAAGAAGGCAAGCATGCTTGAACCTCCTCGCATTCATGATGAGATGACGACCTTAAAACTACTTATGATGGGGGGGGGGTTAGGGTTGGATTTTGATTAATACTGAAGGGCCCAGTACGCGTATGGTTCATTCTCAGGGAGACAACATTGCTATTGATATTAGGATTTCCTCATATTGTGCCGCCCCGTTCTAAAGTATGCGTGATGAAATACCAGACGAGATGAGGTTGCTCCTGTAAGAGGTCACGTGTGAGAGTGTGCGCGCGAGACAAACAACTTTTATGCCTAGTATAGTTTAAAGTAACTTGGGCATACTTTTAGCATGCATGACACGAAATGGTACGAATAAACTTCAGAAGATCGACATAGCCGCGCGCTTGGCTTTGCTGCCCCGGCTTGGCCGCCTCGTTGAAGAAGAAGAAGAGCCTGGACCGCGCCGGGATCTGGGTCCGGATCTGGCAAAAAAGGAAAAGAGCCATTACAAGATATGAGAGGATGGGATTTCATCGTATAGAGAGGGAGAGAGAGAGAGAGAGAGAGAGAGAGAGAGTAGTCAGGGTGGATGCCTGTGGTTGAGTGCATGTAGCAAGTAGTTAGTTCTACGGAGCCATGGTTATGCCCCAAGTCACGACAGACTTGTTTTCTCTTGATCGGTGTAGTACATGGAGGGGTATCAAGAGTAGCCTGACTCGTTTGAAGATGAAAGAGTGGCGACAGGAAGGCTGATTATGTGCTGTTTTGGTGTTGACCTGAGGTAATTTCGGTCCCTGCTTGTTACGTTCTTCATCGCAGATTATAAGTCGTCATAATTCCAGCGTGTTTTGTGAAAATCTGGAAATAAAGCCACATCAATTTCCCCCTCTCCCCCCCCTGGCCCTTCTTTTTGCTTCTCCTTTCTCATCTCGGACGACGACGACGACGTGTACAGGAAGGGAGAAAAAAAAAAAAGGACTCTTGGATCTCGATCTCGGCAGAAATGAAGAGCAATGCAGAACCAGGAGAAACGGTGGGATCCCCCCTGTAACGGTGTAAAAGAGACCAATCTAGAAGGGGTCTAGGCTTCGCCTGGGGCCGTCGTGGCTACCCAATTACTCCGCAAGTGGTGGTGGCGTGCCTGTGTGCATGGCATGGGGGGCGGGGGTTTGGGGGGGTTGGGGGGGGGGGCTTCCAGCGGCCCAGCGGCTTTAGCGGTCCAGCGCCCAGTCTCTACAGGGGGTGAGGGGGGATTGGGGGGCGATGAGGAACGTTTTGACAGCAGCACACCCACCAGCACTAGACAACTTTAGCAGTAGGGTCGCGATTGGGCCGGGCCTTGCTGCAGTACTGGCTGCATCTGCACACCCGCCCAGTGCCAGAACCTTACGCGTCGCTACCCGTCTTCTCCTCCTTCTTTTGAATGGGGTTGGACGACCCATTGGGCTTGTCTGTCTTGCCTCGTCAAGGGCGGCATACCAAAACATATCTTATCATCTGTCATTTCTTTCTGTTTTGGTCGGGGGTTTTTTCTCTCTCTTTCTTTTTGCACGTCGATCGCGGTACGGGCGGATTCTTATATCCATCGACTCTGTACTGGAGGTTATCTCCGTCCAGTCTTTTCCTTTCCTTTCCTTTTTAATTTTTATTATTAAAAAAATAAAATAACATACTCCTCCTCTCCTTGCCTTTTCTGGGCCCAAACAAGGCCTCTCACCTCTTCTCACCTTCACCCGCCCTCATGGATTAGCAGCAATACCACCAGCAATATTACCACCACCTCCACCACCTCCACCACCATCAGTAACCCCTCCCACCTGGGTTCTGAGAGCCACTGAGCCAGCCGGCCAGCCAGCCAGCCAGCCCCACTCCCCCTCCCCCCCCTCACCACCACCACGACGACTGCTCGTGCCTGTGTTGGTTGCTCCTCGGAGCCTGCCTGCACGACGTCGATACCTGGCATGGCAGAGTTCGCGGCCAAGATCAGGGCCAAGTTCAAGAGGCGGCACTCTGCGATGCCTGGTATGCCCTCGCGGCTCAGCAGATCCAGCAGCAGTGTTTGTCGCCCAGGCACGTCCCACAGTCACAACTATGAGGCCGACCACACAAACGAGAGCGAAGGCGACGCCAGGTCACGAGCGGGAGGCTCACACACCTCCGTGGTCGACGACTCGGCTGAGGGCCGCCCTATCCCGCAGCCTGCCGGCGAAGGAACAGGAGCAGCAGCAGGAGGAGCAGCAGCAGCAGGAGGACGAGGACGAGGACGAGGAGAAGGACGGACGGCTGAGCAGGACCGAGGAGGGGAGGGTGAGGAGGGCGAGGGCCCCACGGCAGGCGACGGTCGTCGTCCACGGCATGACAGCGGTGATGCTGGAGAGGATGAGGGTGAGCATCCTCACCCCAGCCCAGACTCCCCTCAAGGTGCTGCCGACATCTCATCTGCCGTCGAGGGGCCCGGTGATCGTATGACTGCAGATGGCGTGGGTGTGGACGTGGACATGGACATGAACGCCCAAGCCCACCTGCCGGCAGCAGCAGCAGCAGCAGCTACAGGAGCTACAGGCGCTACGGGTGCTACTACTACTACTACTGTTGCAGACGCCACAGGGCCCAACGCTGCCGAGGCTCCAGCGGGCCTAGCGCCCCCGGCTGCCTCAGAAGCACCAAAAGCTAGCGACATGTCCGGTAACGATCTGCACTTGTCTTCAACGCGCAAACTCTCCAGCATCAACGAGCAACCGTCTCCAGACATGGACCAGGCCGTGCATCCATATGCACCCCAAAATCAACATCACCACCATCCGCCTCAACAAGAACAAGAACAAGAACAAGAACAACAACAACAACAACATCATCATCATCATCACCAACATCACCAGCTGCTCCAGGCGACTGTCGAGGACATACCAACTCCTGTCGCCCCATCTCCTGTCGCCCCATCTCCCACCACCACCACCGCCGCCGCCTCGCCAAAGAAGCACCACCAGCACCAGCACCAGCAAGGGCCCAGGCCCGCAGAGCCTGTCCGCCCTCGCACCCCCAAGCTGGGCACGTTTCACATCTCTCTCCCTACGCCCTCGTTCGGCCCGCCGCCGGCCGTGAGCCTCTCGCCCGGCGCCGCCTACAGCGCTGTGGGCTCCACGACTGCCCCCTCCTCTCCCCTCGGCCGCTACTCCACGACAGCGGCAGCCACAGCTGCGCTCGTCCCCATCCCCATCCCCTCGCCGGTCCGACCGCAGCCGCCTCTGCGCCGGCAGTCCCTCCTCTCCAACCGACAGTCGACCCTCATCCAGACCCTGCTGCGAGGCTCCCAGGCCGAGGACCCCAACAGCCTGAACCCCGAACAGCTGATCCCCATCAGTGGCAACATGGTGACGCGCAAGATCTGGGTCAAGAGGCCAGGGGCCTCGGCAACGCTGGTCACCATCAACGAGGACGACGTGGTGGACGACGTGCGCGATATGATCCTGCGCAAGTACGCCAACTCCCTCGGCCGCCAGTTCGACTCGCCCGACCTCACCATCCGTATCCGGCCCGGCGGCAACCAGCACGAGCGCATGCTCGGGCCCGAGGAGCCCATGGCCAGGACCCTCGACGCTTATTTCCCCAGCGGACAGTCCATCGACGACGCCCTCATCATAGACGTGCCCCAGCGGCGGACGCCCCGGGCCTCCCCACGAGCCGGTCCGCCGCACGCCCCTCATGTGCAGTACTACGTGGAGGACCCGCGCCCGCCCGAGACGGCCAATGACTACTTTGGCCCGGGCGCCATCTCAGCGCTACCCGTGACCGTCACCGCGCCGCCGCCGCCCAGCGGCCCGTCACACCCCCACGCCATCTCCGTGCTCGCCACCGGCCAGGTGCCCCAGATCCCGTCCCCGGGGAACTCGCGCGCGCGGACCTACAGGGAACGGCCCGAGAGGCCGCGCCTGGGGAGGCAGCACACCTCGTCGCCGACGCTCATCAACCTGGCCACGGGCGTCGCGCACCAGCCCTCGATCGCCGCGGGGACGTCGGCTGCGGCGGTGGCGGCGGCGGCGGCCCCACATGGTACGCAGCCCACCCTCACCCTCACCCACGCTAGAACGCGCTCACGGACTCACTCGGAAGCATCAGACCCGTCACAGGGCCCCGGCGCACCCCAGCCGCCCCCTCCTCTGCCGACGCCGCCCGCGGTGGCCGAGGGGGCCGGCGCTGTGCCCCAGCGCATCGCCACCCCTCCGCCGCGGGTTGTGAGCCCGAGGCTCTCGGCCAAGGCCAAGAAGAAGAAGAACGCCGACCACCCCTCGCTGCCTAAAGGGATGCTCAACGGCACGGTCCCGCCCATCAACGTGCTCATCGTGGAGGACAACATCATCAACCTCAAGCTGCTCGAGGCCTTTGTCAAGAGGCTCAAGGTCCGCTGGAGCACCGCCATGAACGGCCGGGACGCCGTGAACAAGTGGCGCGAGGGGGGGTTCCACCTCGTGCTCATGGACATCCAGCTCCCCGTGATGAGCGGCCTGGACGCCACCCGGGAGATCCGCCGGCTGGAGAGGGTCAACTCCATCGGCGTCTTCAGCTCGGCGGCGTCCACCGCGCCCGAGGAGCTCAAGGGCGAGCCCGACGAGAAGGACAAGCTGGGGAACATGGACCTGTTCAAGAGCCCTGTCATCATCGTGGCCCTCACGGCATCCTCGCTGCAGAGCGATCGACACGAGGCGCTGGCGGCCGGATGTAATGACTTTCTGACCAAGGTGAGTGAGCTGCTCTCTCTCTCTCTCTCCTTTTCTCTCTTGTCTCTTGTTGTGTGTGCTATGATGGTATGCTGACGTGACAAATAACAGCCTGTGAACTTTGTCTGGCTTGAGCGCAAGGTCATGGAGTGGGGATGCATGCAAGCACTCATCGACTTTGACGGCTGGCGCAAGTGGAAGGACTTCTCGCCGGCTACTGACGATAAGGGCAAGACGGTCCAAAAGACCAAGGCCAAGAAGACCAGAATGTCGACCCAGGCCGTCTCGGCGACGGCTTGATTCCCACTCGCCTACTTTTTTTCTTTCTGTCCTCTTTTTTTTCTCTTTTTTCTTTACCCTATATTTTTTTGTCTTTCTTTCTTTCTTTTGTCCTTCTTCCTCGTCTCATCCTATCTGTTCGAGCTGCTTTGGGTGCGCTCATGCACAATACCCCACCGAAGGAAAAAAAAAAGGGGGGGGAGGGGGGTGGGGAGATGAGACGGACGGACCAGACCAGACTACTGGAGATTGGAGTTGGGAGGCCACTTTTGTCGATTTCAGACTGATTATATATTAGAACAAGCGGTGGCGAACAACGGCGGCTATCATTGTTGTAATCACCATAATTCTCACGCGAATACGACACACATGTCGAGATGATTGGGTAAAGTCTCTCTTTTTTTTTTTTTTTTTTTTTTTTTGCAAGGGGAGGAGGTGTTTTGTCACCCTTGTCTTTATTCACATAGCTAGGAGGAAGGAATTGGAAATAATACATTAGCTATATACTTTGTTGTGTAGACAAGATAAAGATGTATACCGCAAGGGAGAGAGGAAGGGAGGGAGAGGTTGGAGAGGGGGGGGGATTCTAGAATCTTGACAACGGGAGGATGTGAAAAGATTTGAAGTTATATTGTATTACATACGATGTAAACATCTGCTATATAAAAATAAAGATATGACTGGCCAAGTATCTAAGCTGGTCTGGATTCACAATTCAAATACTCAGTTCTCTTGAGACTGGATGATGATGATGATGATGATGATCAAGCTCTCTCTCTGCTTTCTTTCTGTCAAAGCCCTCGGGGGGTTGTTCAAATCAGAACACTAGCCCAGCATGAGAGAAGTACTCATCTTATGCATCCAAAGATATGCATCCTGCAGCCCATATGCTGCTCACCCAGCAGGTAATCAAGGCCTCCCTCCCAACCTGCGCCCTCATCTCCTCTGATCTGAACCTGGTCACAGCGCCGTCACCGTCGTCGATGGTCTCACATCCCAGCTCGGGCTCAGCAATGACATCCAGCCGGAACCCCGCCTCATCAACACTCTCCAGCGCAATCACCTTGCCGGCACCATCCCTCCACTCATACCCGCTGCCTCCTCTCAACATCGTCATCACCCCCTTCCTCCTCTTCTCGACGACAAACAGCCTCTTCCGATCCCACTCCCTCACAGGCTTCCACCCATGCCGGTTCATGCGCCGCTCGTCCTCCGCCCTCTCCTTCTCCGCCCGCACGGCCCTCCTCCTCGTCTCGCGCCAGAACGTCCCGGGCCCGTTCCCATTACCGCCGCCGCCGCCGCCCTCGAACCTGATCCGCCCGGCCAGCGCCCGCGAGGGGGCCTTGAGCGGCTCAACCTCCAGGCTCGGCACGCCCGCCGCCACGCCGCTGCTCCGCACGCAACGGTACAGCGCCGTGTCCTCGTCAAAAGGCACCGCGCGCGCGGGCCGGCGGCCTAGAGGGCGGCCGGGGACGTAGGGCCCCCCCTGGACGGAGATGAGGCGCGCGCCTGAGGGTGTCAGGGGGGCGATGGCCATGGCGTGCAGGCGCAGGGAGGCGATGTGGTACTCGGGTTTCTGGTGCGGCAGGGACGAGGAGAGGCTGGAGGATGAGAACGATGGCGGTGATAGTGGCGGTGAGGTGGAGGGAGGGGCGGCGGGGCACGAGTAGATGACGGGCGGCCGGAGAATATACGCCCGCGCCGTGGGATCATGGCGTGCGTAGGAGGGGGGCGAGGACGGACCGGCGGTTGCGGTTGCGGTGGTGGTGGTGGTGGTGGTGGGCGATGACGAGGAGATGGAGAGGTCGAAGTCGTCTAGGAGCGAGGGCAGCTTGTAGGCCTTGGGCTCGTCCCCGGGGACTGGCGAGATGGTGGCTTTCGTGGGTGATGATGGTGGTGATAGTGGTGGTGGCGAGGTTCCCTTGGCGTATGCGGGCAGCTCGTCGGCCGCGGGCGCAGCTGCGAGCGCTGGTCCGTCGTGTGCATTGTGTGAGCCTGTCACGGCCCCACCCGAGGAGGAGGAGGAGGAGGAGGAGAAGGAGGAGGAACAGTGATTCATCTTCGTATGAGTATATGTCTTAATTACTGTACCGTATGTAGTTCATGCAGTGGGGGTTCGCATGGCATGATGTAAGGTCTGCTGAGACCCCGCACGCATTTCTCACAGAGGAATGAAATTATATAGACGAGGAGCGTTCGCCTGCGGGCGATAGAATGAATTCACTACTTACATCAAAAGAGCCTTCTCTCGCCTTGCACACAAGAGCAGAGATCTGTTGTTAATAATAATGATAACAAAATTAAAATAAAAAGAGACACAGTTTCAATTGTGCTGAAGGGAACTTTGACCCGGGGGATTTCACAAATACCAAGCGACTGGGACATGAGGGGATCTGAGAATGTGCAATGACGGGTTGAGCCTTTTTCTGTATTGTGTCTGGTACGAGTCCTCGTCAGGAGACTGAACTGACATGTAAGCAGCAGCCGGTCTGTATCCTGTCCGTCTTACATCACGAGCTTGGGAGAGGGAGGGAAAAAAAATTGTGGTGTGTGCGGTATTATTATTGCTTGGTGGACTGATCCGAGTGCGGAGACGGGCGCAACAGCGGGAGCAGATGATGAGCCCCTCAATGTTGTTGGCATTTCCATGGCTTCTATTCATTATTACAGACTGTTCCCTCTAGCTCCTCGATATTGAGTGGTCGAGAGTTGTTACAACCCTCTGGTGATGTTTTCACAATTTTTGTAGCTCATCGTTATGAACATTGGTGGAATCGATGTTGTCAGTGAGTATAAAGTGGATCGAGAACTCCCTTTCCTGGAAAGAAGAAAGAAAAAAGGAAAAGGAAAAAAGAACATGACAGGCACACTCAACAGGAGAACGTTTGGTGATATGTACTCAGACGAGGCTTTTCGCTTGCTGCTCGTGAGTGCTCGAGGGATTGAAGCCATCCGAAGAGGCGAGACTTGGGTCACCACTCCTCCTCCTCCTCCTCCTCCTCGTCGAAGAACGCTCTACCTCATGCGTAAACCTGATGGAGCGATTGCAAAGTCACTGCAGGTTTAAGAGAGGCAGAGGAAAGATATCTAGGGCCTGGGCTTTCCACCACGTGCTGAGCTGCATATTGGCAAAGATGGATGTGCTTCTGTTTTCTTTGGCGGTCCCCCCTCCCCACTGCACCCACTGCACCCGCTTCTGCTTGCCACTCTGCTGCCACTGTACTGCACCACCAGCGAGCGGGTCGGGCCGCAACAGCAGTGTCTTTTGGGGGAAGCCCCCCCCCCCTCTTCTCTCCCCGGCAACGGCTCCGTCAGCGGTTTTATTTTCCAGGAAGACTTCTCGCCTCTTCCCTTCTCATTTTCCTTCACAGCAGCAACTCATCCCCGCTCAGAGTGAACAATGGAGCATCTAGCCATCTCAGATTCGGCGCCAGCCACACCGAATTCCTTCTCAAGACCACGGCCGAGGCCGCCCAAGTCACCAGCACAAGTAGCCAAGATCCGGGTCCAGAACAGGCGACGAGAGTACCTCGCGCAGAATCATGCTGAGTATTTCTCTAACCCTGAGCACGAGTTCGCAGGTGAGGCCAGCCAGATAGACCCCTTTCTGTTATTTCCTATATGAGGAGACATGGTTGTTGGGGATCGGGCCTCGGGTTTTGCTGACTGAGAAAGTACAGATCCCGACCTCTACGACAAGTGTGTGCGGCACTTTCAGAGCCCTGCAGAGCGGGAGGCCGAAGGGCGCGCCAGGGGCTGGGGCAAGACCCTAGAGTCCTCCCTGCTGCGCGGCGAAGCGCGTCTCGAAAGGGTCGCCTCCTCGTACACGGGTGACGGGGTTCCCCGAACTCTGGCGGGCGGGCCCTCATCATCATTATCATCATCATCTTCTTCATCACGACCACGAGAAGGAGAACCAGGCCGCAGGAGAGCCACTGGTAACAACTTCGACATCGACGCGGACCTTGCTGCAGAGAAGCCAGCAACCAGGGAGGAAGGCCGGGCGGCTTGGGAGGGTTTCCTGCGCGAGAGGTTCGTCACGGGCGGGGACGAGGAGTTTGACTACAACAAGGTCGACAAGGATGAAGAGCTGGACGCGATGGAGGACAGAGATCGGGAGGAGGCGTATTTCGACCAAGAAGAGCCCGAGTGGGCAGATGATGATAGCGACGGAGACGAGGCCGAGGCACCAGGACAGCAGAGACGACGGCCCAAGAGAGAACGAGTACTGCTGGGAGAGACTGGCATACAGGATTACTGACATTGTGATAATTACTACTACTTCTTGGAGGCCAAGGCGAGTATGATGCGTCCGTCTACCTGCCCCTGCTCAGGTTGCAATCCCCACCGCCTCAGGCCGCAGGCTGGGGCTTCTTCTTCTCCTTGTTCTTCTCCTCCTCACTCACAATCCTGCCCTCGTCGTCATAGAAAATCTCCTTCACCTTTACACTCCTCAGGTGGTCCACCCCGCCGCTCAGCTCACAGTCGTGATAGAAAAGCCACCACCGATCACTCCCAGAGGGGAACTCCACGACAGAATGATGCGTCGTCCACCCCAGCACAGGGTCCAGGATCCGTCCGGCATAGGTAAAGGGCCCCATGGGGCTCTCCCCGATGGCATACGCAAGGTAGTGCGTGTCGCCCGTGCTGTAGCTGAAGTAATACCGCCCGGCCCGCTTGTGGCACCACGCGGCCTCGAAGAAGCGCCGCGCGTGGTCGTCTGCCGCGATGGGCTGGCCCGTCGCCGGGTCGAGGATCTGGGCCTCCTGCGCGGGGCCTGCGAACGTCCTGAAGTCGCTGTTCAGCCTCGCCACGCGCGGGCCCATGGCCGCGGCGCCGGGGCCGGACGGCTCCTGGGCGCCCGTCCAGGTCTCGTCGAACGTCTCGTCGCCGCCCTTTTGATAGCACTGCAGCTGTCCGCCCCACAGCCCGCCAAAGTACAAGTAGGCCGATGGGCTGCCGCTGCCGCCGCCACCGCCGCCACCGCCGCTACTGCTACTGTCGTCGTCATCCACCAGCACGGCCGGGTCGATGCTGTACGAGCCAGGGATATAGCTCTCCTCGGGCTGAAAGGGCCCCTCGGGCCGGTCCGCCGTGGCGATGCCAATACGAAAGATGCCCTTCTTGTCCCGCGCCGGGAAGAAGAGAACATACTCGCCCGTGGCGGCACAGTAGGCCGCGTCGGGAGCCCAGAGCTGCTTGCTCACCCAGGGGACGTCGCCTGCCCTGAGGGCGACGCCGTGGTCTGTGACCTCAGCAGCAGCAGCAGCAGCAGCAGCAGCAGCAGCAACCCCATCCCCGCCGCCGCTGTCCTTTGCCTCCAACGAGTCGAGGCTGAAGACGTGGTAGTCGTTCATGTCGTACTGGTCGCCATTGTCGTTGAACTGGATGTCTGTCTCGCGGTCGTGCGAGGGGTAGATGTAGATCTTGCCATTGAAGACGTGGGCCGACGGATCGGCTGTGTACATGTGGGTGATTAGTGGAGGCATCTTTTTTTTTTTTTTTGGACGGTGGGAGAGAGAGAGGGAGAGAGAGAGAGAGAGAGAAAGAATTTGTGCTTGAGAAGGGCTCTGGCATCAAAGTACTTTTATATCATACATAATTCTCGTAAACCTCGGTCTCAGGGCCAAGTCCAAGACAAGCATAAAAACGAGAACCCGACTGCTTTATTGATCAAAGCTTTATATATACAAGTATTTATGCAGTTCTTCTGTGCTCGATGAGGGGCCAGAATTCCTGTTCCATTTGAGGCTGATTTGCAATGGGAGTAAAAATGGCCCGGACAAGTCTTGAATTTATCCCCATTTAGCCGGTGGTGTTCTTGTCTCCCGCCCGGCCGAAACATCAATGAAGGCGACGATCTCGTATGCACTTTGAGGCTAAATATTTTACTGAGCCCTTAATTTTATTTCGTATGGGCAGACTGGCTTTGGGTGTTGAATCCAGGGCGAACACTGCAGAAAGAAGCAAAAAAAAAAAAAAGAAAAAAAGAAAAAAAGAAAGGCCAGCCAGCTGGTTTAAGTACTTATGTCTCTTAAGTAATTAGACAAAGCAGATAGGTAATTATTCTTTTTCTTTCTCTTTCGGATAATACGCCACAGGCTTTTAAAGAGTTACTACTGACCATCTCAAGACAATAAATATAATACTAATTACATGGAAAAGGACCCCTGCTCAAGGCCTCCTGGT
Source organism: Cryphonectria radicalis (assembly GCA_014849355.1). Taxonomy (NCBI): domain Eukaryota; kingdom Fungi; phylum Ascomycota; class Sordariomycetes; order Diaporthales; family Cryphonectriaceae; genus Cryphonectria; species Cryphonectria radicalis. The sequence continues at coordinate 39,326 of JACWQW010000188.1, forward strand.
TGATGTTGTAATTGTAACATAACATAAACTTGTTTGAACCAGTTGAGAATTAATATTTTGCTTTGTAGATGGCAAGTAAGAGGAAGAAGAGAAAAGAAAGAAAGGAAAGAGAAAGAAAAACAAAAAAAATAGGAGCACGGCTCGCATGCTGGACAAAAGATGACAAGTGATTCTCTCTACTCAACGCCCCAGGACTGGTCTAAAGAAGACCTCAAGAAAGAAAGAAACATTCTAGATGTGTTTGAACAAAACCTGAGACAGGAGAAGAAAACCGGCCCCTCTTATCATCCCCCCCCTCCTTTTTTTTTCTTCTTTTCCTTATTATTCATCATCCTCCTCAAAGCCCTCGCCATAAGGATTCCACTCCTGACCAGGGTAGCTCGTGGCGCTCATCATCGGGATGTCCTCATTCTTCTTCCTGGGCGGCTCCGGCATCTCGTCCTCCTCGGTCGGCATCAGGGCGATCTTCTCCTCCATGTCCCGGACCAGCTGCCTGCGCTTGTGCTCCTCAAAGATCTCTGCCGAGCTCTGCACCGGCTTGCCGTTGATGGTCACGGCGGCGCCGGGCCCCTTGTCCGGCGCCCCCTCGCGGGCCGCGGCACCTCCTCCTTCTTTGTCCTTGAGCCCCTCGTCCGTCTGGTGGAGCTCGGAGTCGGTGGGCGAGGGCGGCTCGTCCTCGGGCACTAGCGACTTGGACGTGGTCAGGGGCGCGGGGGAGATCGAGGGTGTGGCTGACTCGGGGGAGGCGTTGGGCTGTTCCTGCTGCTGCTGTTGTTGCTGCTGCTGGTTGGCCAGCACGGGTGGCGATTCGACCGTGAAGTCCTGCTGTTGCTGCGGCTGGAGATCGCGTTCTGGTCTGCTGGGCTCGGTAGCGACAGCATTGCTCATCGTCGTCGTCGCCGCAGGCATGCCTGCAAACTTTGAGTTCGGCTCGGACATGGACTCCTGTGCTGGCCCGGAGAATATGACGTGCTGCTCGGCAGGCTGATTCGTCTGCTCGGAAGTGGTGGTGGTTGTCACAGGCGAGGACAGCTTTGCAGATTGTCTCGGCGTGGCCCCGTAGATGTCGTCGTTCTCAGCCGGCGTGGCAGTCACGGGCGTGTCCACCTTGGGCGGCAGCGGCGGCTGCTCGTCCCTGAGCGTCACCCTCTGGAGCACAACAGGGCTCTCGGGCCGTTGTTCCTCTGGGACGGGCGCTGGCGACTGGGCGGCGGCGGTCGCGGCGGGGCGGACGACCTGGACCCTCTGCGGGTCTGCTGCTGGCGATCCCTTGCTCGTGGCGGCCTCGGTGGTCAGGGACGAGACCTGGCTGGCCGCGCTGATCTGCCGCTGGGGTATGAGGTCACCACCACCATTGCTGGAGCCCTGCACCGGAAGCTGGAGCTGGCTCTGCTCGGGCGTGGCCGCGCTGGTGGCTGTCGTGAATGTGCTCGGGGGTGCTGCCTGGTAGTTGGGCGCTGCTGGGCTGAGCTGCTGCTGCTGCTGCTGCTGCTGCTGCTGCGGCTTGATCGGCGCTGGCTGGTGGATCTGATGCTGTGCACCATTCTCCTGCGCTGGTGGAGGGGCATGCACGGGATCAGACATGACAGAGAATTGTTGTTGAGTAGGCTGCATGCTTGAAGGCATATCGCTGGCCGGCGTGGGTTGTACAGCTTCTGAAGACATAGGCGCTTGCGGTTGCTGCTGCTGCTGAGGAGGAGCTGGCGACGAAACCTGCTGGACGTGTCCAGGGATGGAGCCTCTGGCAGGATCCTGCCAGTTCGGCGGCGGCGGCGGCGGCGGCTGCTGCTGCTGCATCATCATCATCATCGGCACGCCTTGCTGTGGAGGCCCTTGACCTTGGATCTGCGGCGGAGGAGTGGTATTCTGCCCTGGCATAAACTGCTGAGGCGACGGGTATGGCGCCGTCATCATCGGCTGTGGTGTCCCCTGCTGCTGCTGCAGCTGCATCTGAGGAGGATAGTGCTGGTACGCTCCTCCCTGGATCATGTGAGGCGGTAGGCCCACAGCAGCAGCAGCAGGAGGAGGAAGAGGCATATGGCCTGGCATCATTCCCGGCATCATGCCAGGGTAGTGAGCCCACTGCTGCTGCTGCTGCGGCTGCTGCTGGTGGGGGTGAGCCTGGTAAGGGGGCATGCCCGGCATGCCTGGGAATGGCTGAGTGTATTGCTGTGGGATCACCGCCGGCGGAGGAGGGCTCCTGGACTGGCCTCCATACACAGTAGCATAGCCTTGGGGGATGGGCACCTGATCGTATCGGGGCTCGACGGCGGAGGCGGCAGCAGATGTGATTTGTTGTTTCAAGTTCCTCGCCCTGCTGGATGCCTGCGCAATGCTGGCCATCGGGTGATATGCCTGTGGTCCGTGGCTGGATGAGGGGACCGAGCTGATCGAGGGCCGTCCAGAAGAAGGCGGCTGAGAGCCCTGATAAGAGGCGTGCGAGGACGGCTGCGCGGTGGTGGTGGTGGTGGCAGTCTGCAAAGGAGGCTGCTGGGGTGGCTGAGCGTGCACGCGCTGTTGGATCTGATCAGGGTTCATGGGTGGGGGCGTCTTGTCAGGGGTCTGCCTCTCGTCCTGGTAGTTGAGGTAGGGCTGGGAGCCGACCCGCTCGTTGTCTGGGCGGGTCTTGGACGGTGGCTGCCCCGGAGGAGCCTGGTACATGGAGTTTGGGGGCTGGCCTAGGAGCTGCTGCGCCTTGGATGGCATCTGTTGCAGACCCTGCGTAACGATCTGTGGCTCTGGCACCATAGTCTGCTGAGTCTGCTGCCGCATAATCGATGAAGAAGGAGGATTTGACTCGGTCGTCGTAGGAGTAGGAGTAGGTGTCGTAGTGGTGGTGGTGGTGGTGAGGGATGCCGGGTACTTGGGGCCATACTGAGGACCACCTGGTGGTGACGGGCTCACGAGGTCTCGCTGCTGGTGCTGGTGCTGGCGCTGTTGTTGTTGCTGCTGCTGCTGCTGCTTGGACTTCTTGGTGAAGGCCCCCAGGATCTTGGCACTCCTGCTCTCCTTCTCACCCTTAGACCTGATGTTGTCGTTGTTGTTGTTGTTATTATTGTTAATGGAGAAGGAGGACGAGGACGTCTTGTCCTGCACAAAGGTCTTGCTCGTCTTGAGCATCCTGGCAAAGGTGCTGCTGCTGCCCTCCCTGTCGGCAGCTTGCTCCTGGGGTGGCGTGGCCATGATGTTCATCTCATAGGGAGGGCGGCTGTGCATGGCGTACGGGGAGGAGGTGGAGGAGGAGGCGGCCGATGGTTCCTGGCTGGGTCTCGGCTGTTCGGGGGGGCCATTCTGCGCTGATGGGGGCAGACCTCGGGCCATGGCCCCCCACGCTGCTGGAGGCTGTACAGAGGGCTGAACAGAAGCGGCGGTAGCGGTCATCTGTGGTGCTGACGGCCTGTAAACGGAGGGCTGCTGTGTGACCAGTGTAGGGTGGCCCTGATTTGGGTGGTGTTGTTGGTGTTGCTGCTCCTCAGCCATGTCTCGATATCCTGCTGCTGCTGCTCCTGCTGCTGCTGCTCCTCCGCCGGGCTGCCCCTCATGGTTCTTGGGAGGTACACTTGGGGGCATGGCAGGCTGCTCCTGGCTGAGGGCAGGAGAGGTAGATGGGGTCAACTGGGAGGCGCTCTGGCTCTGGCTCATGGCAGAGGTGTTCTGGGAGACCCTCCTGGCGTGGGGAGAGTCCTGGCTGCTCGGTTGGTCCTCTGCGTCGATCGATGATGATGTGTCCTGTAGGCCTGTATGAGCACTGTTCGGAGGTGAAGTGGACGAGGAAGAAGAGTAGTTGACTGGTTTTCGTACCGGTGCCTGAAGAGATGCGATATGCACGGGGTGTTGCTGCTGTTGCTGCTGCTGCTGCTGCTGCTGCTGCTGCTGCTGCTGCTGCTGGGAGATGGAGCTGGACCCAGAGCGGATTCGACCCTGTGCATCGAGGACCGGCCTCCTGGGCCCTCCGACCTCGATCTGATTGACGACAGACGTGGACCGCCCTCGTCCGGTCTCGCTCGCGGGTGAATTGTGTGCCGAGATGCCAGGAGAGTTCGGGTTGGAGTTGGGAGATCGTTCCACCTGGCGGATGGGGATGGCAGTGGCTATCTGGACCATGCCTATGGGAGACTGTGGGCTCTGTACGGAGGCCCGTAGCGGCATAGAAGGGGTTTGCTGCTGCGGCTGCTGCTGCTGCTGCTGCTGTGTGGGTTCTGGCCTGGGCGCAAAACCACTGCTGCTGTTGCTGCTGCTGTTCACCATGCCCCCTGGAGCTTGCGTGGTGAAGGGACTCCCAGACTGCGTGATGGGCGATACACCAGGAGAGGGCCCATTACCCTGCAGATGATGATGATGGTGGTGGTTGTGGTGGTTCAGGTGCTGCTGGCCTGTCGACATGGCCGCAGGGGAAGGAGAGGAAGAAGGCTGGGGAGGTGTGTTTTGTTGTTGATGCTGCTGCTGGTGCTGCTGGTGCTGTTGGGCCTGCTGCTGTTGGGCCTGCTGCTGTTGTTGTTGAACCTGATGTGCCAGACCCGCATACTGGCCCTGGGGTGGGAGGACAGGGGGCTGGCCTGGCATGCCCAGCGAGTGTGCCAGGAAAGATGGGAAATGGCCAGGGTTCCCAGGTCTCGGTGGTGTCTGCCCCTGCTGCTGCATCATACCCTGCGGCTGGCCCAGTCCTGGCGGTGATGATGGGAATTGTTGGTGCTGGTGCTGGTACTGGTGGTTCTGCTGTTGCTGTTCCCTCGTCTTGGACTCGGAACGCTTCCCAAAGATGTTGGAGATGAAATTGCCCGGCGTGACCTTCCTGCCGCGGTCCTCCTCGGCAAACGACGAGCTCATTGGACCGGGCGGAGGCGGCGGCGGCGGCGGCGAGATGAACCCTTGCGCTGAGGCACTGCGGCCGTGGTCTGCCACGCTGGGCCGTGACTCGACGGTTGCGCTCCGCTGTCGACCGAACGGGCCCATCTGCGGGTCGGGGTTGTTCATCGACATCATGCCCCCCGGGAAGGGCCGCTGTCCTGTCAGGGAGGGCCTCCCCATGGGGCCCTGGGCAAAGCTGTGCCCCTGTGGCTGGGAGAGCTGGGCCTCTGGCGGCTTGTCGCGGTTCAGCATGCCGGTGAACTTGGAGAAGCGCTTCTTGGGCCCGCCTGGGCCGAATCCGACGATGGGCGGCGGGCCCGGGACGCCTTCGGTGGTGGCAGGGCGTGACAGGTTGTGCTCCGAGGCCGACGTCGTCATGAAGCCTGCTGGGGGGGCAGCGCCCCCGGACGGTCGTGAGAAGAAGGTCCGCTTCTTCTCTGGGGCCGGCTGGGGGCTGAAGCCTGAGCCTGAGCGGTCGGGGAGCCCAGGCGCATCGTAGCTCGCGCGGCCCTCGCTGGCGGGAGCAGCACCGCGGAGGCCAAACAGGTTGGAGGGTACCCTTCTCGCCTGGTCCTCGATGGGCACACTCGCCTCGGACACACCGTCCCCGTTCACTGCTGCTGCTGCTGCTGCTCCTGCTCCACCACCACCACCTCCTCCAGTAGTAGTAGTGGTGGCGGCGCCGCCTATTCTGCTGCGGATGCTGGAGAACATGCCCGAGTTGCGCTTACTCTCGGGCTGCTGCTGCTGATGCTGATGCTGGCTGTAACCGCCACTGCTGTTGTTGGTGGAGACACGGCCCAGGGAAGCGCCCCCCTGCTGGGCAAAAGGCGGGTTGGGAGGTGCATACCCATCCCCACCCCCACTCATGTTCCCATGCAGGCCCTGGGAGGAGGAGTAGCCGTCGTCGCCGCCCATGGAGGAGGGGGGAAGAGGAGGAGGAGGGCCAGAAGGACGGTGGATATCAGGACGACGTGCATCTGCAGGAGAGTGGGTGGGTGGTGAGACGGAGCGGGTGGAAAGGGGAGCACCAGTCTCCTTGTCGATCTCCAGGGATTCTCCGCCTAGTTGTTGCTGCTGCTGCTGCTGTTGTTGCTGATGTTGCTGCTGCTGTTGCTGCAGCTGTTGTTGTTGTCTCAAGGATGAGATACTAGGTGAGTGCTGGTGTCTACGCGGGGAGAGAGGCTGCTGCAGGTGAGACTGTTCCATCTTCCAGCCAGGGGGCAGGGCAAATGTGCCATTGGACATGAGACTGGGCGACGGCATACCCGGTGGTGGTCCTCCTGACGAGAGGACTCCTCCATACTGTTGTTGTTGTTGTTGGTAGTGATGGCTGCTGGGAATGCCAGGCTGGCCGTTCTGGACGGGAGGATGAGGATGAGCATACTGGAACCCCCCGTTCTGGTAAGGCTGCTGGTGCTGCATCTGCATCTGCTGCACAGGGTGACCCTGCGACGGCGGGAGGAAGGAGGGGGATGGTGATGATGATGATGATGAGCCTGGCTGTTGGGTTGGGTAGTTGTTGCCGCCGCCGTTGTTGTTGTTCATTATCATCATGCTGGGCGGCGGGGACCGGGCAGCGGATATGCCGGCTGTGGTTGAACCGGCGCGCTGGTGATGCTGCTGCTGCTGCTGCTGATGATGCTGCTGATGATGGCTCGAAGTGGACGAGTTGGGATCCAAAGAGCCAACAGCAGTAGTAGGAGGGGGGGTGGTCACCCAGGAATGTGATGGGGACGGCACCTGACGCGGAAAGGAAGAAGAGGAAGAAGGCTGCTGGTGCTGCTGGTGCTGCTGGTGCTGCTGGTGCTGCTGCTGCTGCTGACGGTCGCGATCAGCATCGACGCTGAAGTCGAGGTCGAGATCGACAGGTGAGACGACGCCCAGGGCCGAGCCAAAGTTGGGACCGGGACTGATGGGAGGAAGACCGATAAAGGAAGGTTGACGTTGTGGGGGTTGGTCGTAGGTGGACGACATGGTCGTGTCTCTCTCTCTCGGCACTCCCCCCCAAATAATAAACAAGAGAGAGGCGACAAAGAACCAAAAAAACCAAAACCAAAAAAAACTACCGGAGGCAGAGAAAAAGTTCAGTAGATTGGGGTGAGAGGGTGAGAGGGTGAGAGAGAGTGGCCAGCATCGGCCTGTGTCACGGGACCTCCAGCGGCACAGGCAAGGGAGTGAGTGAGAGAGGAGAGGAGAGGAGACGAAGAAAGAGGGGGGGGGGATTTGATGTGGGCTGATTAGAGAGACCCAACCAACAAACCAACAGCAAACGGGAAGAGAGAGAGAGAGAGAGAGAGAGAGAGAGAGAGAGAGAGAGAGAGAGAGAGAGAGAGAGAGAGAGA
>JACWQW010000189.1:0-45744 GCA_014849355.1 Cryphonectria radicalis
CTTCTTCTTCTTCTTCTTCTTCTTCTTCTTCTTCTTCTTCTTCTTCTTCTTCTTCTTCTTCTTCTTTCTCTTCTCTTCTCCATTTCTTCACTCCTGCTAATCCTCCCCTTCCCTCCCAAATAGGCTCCCTTATACTTCCCCGACGGAGGTCAGCGCTGGCTCACCGCCATGTCCAACACAGGCGAACCCATCCTCCCCCTAACCCAACACGCCCTAGACTTCTCCATCAACACAGGCAAGACCCCGCTGACCGTCCCGGACAACTGGGACCTCAATGCCGCCCGCGAGACTTACCGGCGCGAGCACCACCTGCTCATGAAGGCCCGCGGCGTGGACTTCATCTTGTGTCCTGCGTACCCTGGCGCGGGTGTCCTGCAGGGCCAGCCTCGGTATTGGGGGTATACGAGCATCTGGAACATCCTGGATCTTCCGGCGGCTGTCTTGCCGAGCGGGTTGGCGTGTGACCAGGTGCTGGATGGGAGGGAGGAAGGGTTTCGGGCGAGGAATGAGCAGGACGCGGAGGAGCAGAAGGCTTGTGAGTTGACCGACCAATCTTGTCCCCTTCTTTTGCTGTTCATTCTCCCATCTGGAGGTCGATGGTTTTCTCTCTCTCTTTCTTCTGTGATTTTCGCTGGCTGGCTGAAAACTGACAATGATGATACTTGCAGATGACCCAGAGTTGTTCCACGGCTTCCCCATTGCTCTGCAGCTCGTCGGCAAGAGGTTCAGGGACGAGGACGTTCTTGCTGCTGCAAAGGTCCTGGACGATGCCCTCAAGAGCAACAAGTAGTTGACGAACGACGGGCAGGCAGGCAGACAGGCAGATATAAGTATCACTGGAGTGACTTACTTGTACGGAACGAGAAGCGGGTCGGCAAGATTCCACAACTAGAGAGGATGATGGTATAGAAGAACATCTCAGATGAAGATTTAGAATGACATAGATTCAAATAAAGATAAGGTCACAACTTTGTGAGCAGAGCACTCGCGGCCTCCTTCAGCCTCTCCTTGGCAACCTGGATCTGTCTCAGACTAGGTGGCATGCCCGTCAGGCTGTTGGCCGGCGGTCTGCTGTCGGCACGCGCAGCCAACAGGTCCATACACTCCTGTGTAAGCCTGTAGCATCCCTCGAGGGACTTTAGGTCCTCCTTGTGCTTCTCTACTTCCTCTGGTGACATGACCAGCGGAGGGGCCGGGATCTGGCTGACCTTGGCAGGCAGTGAAGGCAGTGATGATGGAGGAGGAGGAGGAGGAGAAGGTGGTGGTGGTGGTGGCATGATGTTGATCACGTCGGATGGGGGAGGATGGGTGGGTAGCCCTGAAGGAGAAGCAAGATACTCGTATCCTTCTGTCGTGATGAGGCCCATCGGTGTCAAGTACTTCTGGGGTGGCTTGCCGTGGGTTGGGTAGGGAAAGAGACCAAACTGCGCCATGTAGTCGGCCTCTGGCTTTTGGGGCTGAGGAAGAAGAAATGGCATGGGGGCGGGCGGTCGAGGGGCGATCGGCCGCAGAGAAGGAAGACGCGGTGCGATGTCGACGAGACGTCGGCCAGGGAAGCCAGACGAAGGAGGAGGAGGAGGAGGAGGAGGAGGAGGAGGAGGAGGAGGAGGAGGAGCGCGCGTCGTCACGTCTGCCGCCGGACCGAGGTCACCTGCTGTTATGTCTTGTGAAGGAGGGCCTCCTTGATCGACATCTTCCCACGGCTTATCAAAATCGCTGTCGCTGAAATTGGGGTCGGGTAACATGCTGCTGGTGACTTGCAGTGCTGATAAGGGGGGCAATGGACTACCACTTGAAGCAACCTGGCTCTCGACCGCAACCTGCCTGTCCTGCTCGTCCCCATGAGCCTCGTCGGCATCTGTCCGTTGGCCATCATCCAAAAGCTCTTGGTCGTTCTCGACTTCGTCGCTCGATACCTCCTCCATCACCTCCTGCAACGCGTCTGTTTCAGCAAGAGACATCGTCGTCGAAGGGCCCTGTGCTGATCCCGTTGGGACCATGTCGTCGTCGTCGTCGTCCTGGGCAGGAGGAGTGAAGATTGAGTCGAACGTGTGAGGTAAAAAGTCCACGCTGGGTAACTTGTTGAGGATATTATGTCCACCCATGCCTCCGCCCTTTCTTCTTTCTTCTGCCGAGAGGGTTCTCAAGTGCTGCTGCTGCTGCTGCAGCTGCAGCTGTGCGTTGCGTCTCAGAAGAACAGGGTCATTCGTCGGCTTGGGCCTCGCATCCCCCATCAGCCTGTACGCATACGCCCACCGGGCGTCCCGCGCAACCTCCTCGCCCATCTTGCTCCTCACCCAGCCATCCACATCCACGACGCCCAGCTCCCGCGCGATGCTCTCAAACTGCTCCTTCTGCGCCTTGGCCGCCCGGTTCCGAGCCGTGCCGCGGATGTTCTCGACGCTGCGCTGCGCGTCCTCGGTCAGGCCCCAGACGGTACGCAGCCGTTCGACGGTGGCGGCGCCCCTCTTGAGCCGGACACCGCGGGCGCTGAGGTTCTCTGCTATCTGGGCGGCCGACATGCCCTCGTTTGTCATGCGCGTGATCTCGGCCTTGCGCAGGACGCGAATGCGCACCCGCTTGACGGGGACGGGGTCGCTGTTGGACAGCCGCTGGGCGTGGTCGAGGTGGGCCTTGCGGATGTTGGCGAGGCCTTGCTCCGTCATTCGTCTCTGTGCCTAAATTTTTCCGCCATGGAGTGGAGTTCCTCTCGCGTTAGACCGACCCGGCGTGTTCAGGGGATAACATTCTGTGTAATGTGTGGTATGCATATATATATATATATATAGATTGATCGAATGTTTGACTGACAGACAGACAGATAAACAGGCTGACTGACCCTCTGCCGGAGACCCCATTTCATCCTCTGCCTGGCGACAGCCCGGTTGCTCGTCTCTACGCCCATGGCGATGAGAGCATCAGCGATGGCCTTGCAGCCCTCGCCCTTCTTCGTGCGCGTCTCGATCTCGTCTCTGAACTCGTCCAGGTTCGAGCCCAGCTTGCCCCTCGTCTTGGGATACACCCATGGCTGCCCTTTCGGGTCCAGGCCTCCAGGCGTCTCCAGGGCCCCTGCCCAGCTCAGGTCTGCGCTGCTCGTGTCCACGCCGTCCAGCACAGCGCCTGGGTCTTGGGGCTGTCTGCGTGTGATGAGCCGGAGCGAGGCATAGTCTGTGCCTGGCGCGACGGGGTTGCGTGCGCCATCTGTCGTCCCTTCGCCCGCGTGGTCAGCTCGAGTGTAGTCTGCATTATTATCTGCGTCCGTGAGATCTCGTTGCTGGACGGCGTTTTGCAGCTGGACCAGACGGCATTCTTCGTCGTCGTCTATCGTGGAGGAGTCTCGATGCGAAGGGAGAGGAGGATGGCTAGCATCATCTTGGGTCTCATGTCGGCGGGCGAATGCGCCGGTGGGCATCTTGGAGGACTCACATGTGTGGTCGTTTGTTGTTATGTCGTAAGGACCTCAGAACGTTGGGCCGGCGAAGGTGGGGTGGGATGAGCTCTTGTCCCTCGTTTGGCAGAAATCAGCCCCAGCCACAGTTTCGAGTCAAGCCACAGGGTCAGCCACAACAGTCAGAAGGAAGAAGAGAAGAAGAGAGAAAGAGTTCCAGATGAAAAGATAGAGTATATTCTTTTTAATAAGAGGGAAGTAATGGTGAAGAAATGCTAATATAAAGGGAGAAAAAAGATATATTAATGAAACACAAATAAGAGTTCAATAAAAGAGAGAACAAGCTGAAGAAATGTAAGCAAAGATAAAGAGGAAGAAGGGAAAAGAACGAGTGAAATTGAATAGTAAGAATAAAATATAAAAAGAGAAGAAAGAAGGGATTAAAAACACAGGACTGATGATCAGCATGCGCTGTAATTGTAACAGCCAGATCTCAAATGATTCCCCCAACGAGTCTGAACTTTGATGCTCATTTCAAGATGATTCCAATATAATACTGTGCTTCCAATACTACTGTGCTTGAGCGCATATAAAATACGCTTACAATGGCACAAGTATTGATTGAATTCTGTTCATTCCAATGATAATTTAGAGCAATCTGGTGGAGGATCTGAAACAGTCAAAACGATAGAGAAAACGGAAACCCCACCCTTCCAACATCGTAAGTCTCCCAAGTGTAGTAGACATGATATCCTTCCAGCCATCTTAAGCAGGGCCATCCACCTCCTTCTCATCCTCACCCAGCAGCCCCAGAGCCTGGCGCCGAGTGGGCGAGCTCGGGTCAAAGTAGGGCTTCTCACAGAGAGAAGTGACCCGGGTACCATGACGAGGGTGTCGGCCACCATAGTCCCAGCTGGCATTGTGGTTGGTAATTCTGTTATAAAAAAAAAAGAAAAAGAGTCGTGATTCTCAAGATTAGCTTCTGCTTTCATTCCCATGATTTCACTTTTTGGGAGGAAGTACGGAGGGTTACTGACCTGTTGTCCCAGATGGCGCTTGTTCCCTGCGACCACTTGAAGCGGACCTGGATGTCCGGGTTCGACTCGTACACATTACACAGGTAGTTCAGGATGACATCGCTCTCTGGCTTGTCGAGGCCTACGATCCGGTGGCACATGGCACGGTTGACAAAGAGGGACTTCCAGCCCGTGGCGGGATGGGTGCGGACGATGGGGTGGATCCTCTCGATGTACTTTGGTCCTTCCTCGGGGTGATCACGGTCAAGGTAGGGGTGAGCTATATTGATGTTAGTAAAAGAAGAAGAGGAGAGACGCAAATCATTCTTTATTACTTTAGAAGAAATGGGGCCAAGGATATTAAATCGGGATTCACTGACCTGAACGGAAGACACCCAGCTTGCCGTCAATGATCTTGCGGAAGTCTGGAGACAGCTTCTCGTAGGCAGAGTAGCCGCTGGCCCAGAGGGTATCGCCGCCCGTCGGGGGGATCGTGTCGTTGTGCAGGTGGGTGTATCCGGCCGGGTGCAGCTCATGGACGAGATCGCTGTGCCAGCGAGACGCACCGCCAGGCTTGCGGAAGCCTGTCTGGCGCTCAGTTGCCATCAGGTCAGGCCAGATGATGCTGACGCCGGGAAGTCCTGGCACCTGAGGCACTTGAGGCTATAATTGAAGAAGAAAAAAGAGAGATGTTAGAATTTATCAATCATGTGTCCTCGTCTCTGTGTACCTATAGGAAGGGGTATGGAACAAGGGGGAACGTACATGAACCTCGACCTCGCCGAACCATTCTCCCAGCTGTCAAAAAGAAAAGAAAAAAAAAGGTCAGCTCAAGATTCCAACAAAAAACAAAAAAGGTATGTTAAATTGTCCCGGGATGACTTGCCGACTTCTGCTGCTGAGGAGACAAGTCTTGGTTGCGGAAGAAGACAACGCTGCGCTCAGCAACAAGCAGGGCCAGCTCGTCCTTCTGCTGGTCCGTGAGGTCCTTGAGCTGCAGGCCCTCGATCTCGGTGCCGATGTGCGTGGTGAGGTCAGTCACCTTGGTGGCTGCCGAGAGCAGGGCCTTCTTCTCCTTGTCGGCCCTCGAGCCCGGGTCGACGTAGGGACGCTCGACATTGCGGATCTTGTAGACGTCGTCGAGGAAGAGAGGCCTCGAGGGTCTGTAGGGGTAGCCGTTGCTCAGGTCAATGCCGGCCTTCTTGAGGCGGAGGGCTGTTGGCTCCGGGAGGCCCAGGTTGTCCTTCCTGGGCTCGGCATAATCAACAATGTCGGGGACAATGGGAGCTGGAGCCATGATGATGTTGTATGTATGGCTGTTTACTCTCAAGGAAGGGGTAGAAATAAATACTTTCTTTTTGAGATAATTAGCTGATTTGCCTTAAGAGATGATTTTAGTCTGTGCAAAACTCTCTCTCTCTCTCTTTCTCTTTTTTCTTTTTTCTCTCCTTGTCTCTCGCTCTCACAAATTACCACCACTTGCCGTTTTATGTCCCGTCCACATGACGATTATATATCCCGAGCCTCTCAACGACTTCTAATCTAGCAGATGCAATAGTTACCCCGAACCAGACACACACGCGGCCCACAAATGCCACGAAAGCAAGCACGTATTTCTAAGCATCATGTGCATCCCAAACATGTCCCCCCCTCTCCCTAAATCCCCAAATCTCCAAATCAACGGCTCAGAATTGTTAATCAAATGCGGAGAAGGTGCATCACGAAAGAGTGTGTCTGAGGCCATTCACGGTGCTCCCTTGCATGCAGTGGCTGATGGTGCAAAGCAGCCGGCCCCTCTTCGTAACAAATCAGAGCAGCCGTCGGCCCTCCACGACGGGCGACACGGGGCACAAACAGCCCATAGTTTATTTAATTACAGCAGAGCATGCATTGGCACGCCATCGCTACCAACGGTGGCTGCGATGATCAAAGTGGGAATACTAACTAGTATGCTGCTTACTCGCCTGAATCGCCGCCTCCTCTTCCTCCTCCTCAACCCCTCAAGACCGGGATGACTGGAAAGGTACCACTCAGAGTCCTATGATGTAAATCTAGGGTATCGCTATCTGCGGGGTTTCCTTCTCTCCCACGCAAGTCGCACCAGGTTCTGTGGATGGAAGTGGTGGGGGGAAATCATATTGCGTGCTCGTGAGCGCGTCTGGTGTCATGACGGGTTGTGCAAATACACTACAGGCGCGCAACATCGGGCTCGGGTAGAGAGGACTATCATTATGATGGTACCAAGGCGGGGTATTCTCTCTCTCTCTCTTTCTGGCTCTTTTTGTCCTTCTTTTTCGGCCACAGGGGCCATTCGACAAGAATTTCCATCGGATCCGAGCAAAAGATACGAGAATCATACTGCTAACAAGTGGTAGAGAGCATTTTTATTAGATACGAATATAGTCATTAGTCTGTCAGGTTTAGGGAAGACGTTCATCCTTCGAACGGGCGCGGGAGATCCTCGGGCACATTCTCTGACAAAATTACCCACAATCGCACCCGAGCGGATGCAGTTTGAATTATCGTGCACTCGGGTAGCGGCCGTTGCTGGCTCAGCACGACATCGTCCAGGGGAGAGGGGGAGGACTGGGTTTCCCTATGTTTCTCGTTGCTACTTACTAGTAAAAAAAGTATGCATGCAGGAAAAGGAAAAGGAAGGGGAAAAAAATAGGTGTTGGGCGGATGACGCACCGCCATGGCTGTCAGCACGCCATCCCGATATCCACGATGGCGAGATCCTGCAACCTTGGAACGTGGGGCGTGTTCAGGGCGTGTGCGGTGATAGCTTTGGTACCTCTCTGATAATACTCCAAGGCTTGAGCCATCTATAAGCTGCCATGTCACACTCCTGCTCTGCAAGAATAAACATATAATGCAGCTGTATGGCGTGCTGCGTTTCGTCAGGCTTTATTGGGAAAGCAGATTGGGCTGATACGCGGGCCACGAAAAGATAGTGTCACGTTTTCCCTCTCAAGCTGACATTTCCAAGGCCTTTTCGGGAAGAGGGGGGGGTTCGACCGGACACCAGCACCAATCAATCTTGGAAACGATGGCAGTCTCAGCTACCGGCCCGGTCGACAGCGAGGCTGAGAAGGCCACACGCGTCTCGATCTCTCAGACAGACGAGAAGCATGGCCACAACGTACCCGAGTCTGACGATGCGGATTCGCACTCGTCGATCACCGTGCAGACTGTCCCCAAGAGAACATGGCGATCCTACCTGTGGGATACATTCGACAAGTCTCCAGAGGAGCGACGGTTTCTTTTCAAGCTGGATGCGGTCATCCTGACATTTGCTTCTCTTGGTTATTTTATCAAGTATCTTGACCAGGTGAGCTAGCTGCCTTGCATCCTTTCTTCTTTTTTTTTCTTTGTAGGAAGAATATTGGCACAGCAACATATTTGCAATAATTAGTTTATTATTAACACTTTTTGTTTTTTGTTTTTTTGTTGCAGGTGAACATCAGCAATGCCTACGTTAGTGGTATGGAAGAGGACATGAACCTCTATGGCAACCAGCTCAATATCATGACGACAACATGGACGGTTGGATATGTGATAGGTGAAATACCAATGTGAGTTTGCCGTAACCCTGGATCATTTTGTAATTGTACACCCAAAAACCCATATCATCCGTGCTGACCAGTTTTCCACCAAGCAACCTGCTCCTCACCAAGGTCCGCCCGTCCTATGTAATTCCCGCCTGCGAGACCATCTGGGCCGTCTTGACCATCCTCATGACCAAGTGCACCAACGCCCAGCAGATGTACGTGCTGCGCTTCTTCATCGGCCTGGCAGAGTCCGGCTTCTACCCGGGCATGCAATACATCATCGGGTCCTGGTACCGCAAGGACGAGCTCGCCCGCCGGTCGTGCATCTTCCACGCCTCGTCGGCCATCGGCGCCATGTTCTCGGGCTACCTCATGGCCGCCGTGTACCACCTGGGCGGCGTGGATGGCTTCAAGGGATGGCAGTGGCTGTTCATCGTCAACACGGTCATCTCGCTCCCCATCGCCATCGCGGGGTTCTTCCTGTTCCCTGACGTTCCCGAGATCTGCCGCGCCTTTTATCTCTCCAAGGAGGAGATCGCCCTGGCACAGAAGCGCATGGAGCTGGAGGGGCGCGCCAACCGCGGCAAGTACACCAAGGCCAAGGTCAAGAAGATCTTCTCCAGCTGGCACATCTACCTCCTGACCCTGCTGTACGTGCTCTTCAACAACGGGAACGGCTACGGGAGCCAGCCTGTGTTTGCCGACTGGCTCAAGCTGCAGGGCTACAGCACCGTCCAGGTCAACACCTACCCCACCATCACCCAGGCCGTCCAGGTCATCACGACCTTCGTCTACGCCTGGACCTCGGACACGCTCTGCGGCGGCGCAAGGTGGCCGCCGATTGTGTACTCTGGCGTCAACAACTTTGTCATCAATATCTCCATGGCCATCTGGAACATTCCTGTGGGGTGGAAATGGGCCTGCTTTATCCTGCAGGGGTTTGGCGGCGGCATCAGTGGTCTGATCATGGCCTGGGCGCACGAGATCTGCAGCGACGACAATGAGGAGCGGGCGCTGGTGGTCGGCACCATGAACGAGATGGCATATGTCTTCCAGGCCTGGCTGCCGAACGTAATCTGGCTGGAGACGAGTGCGCCAGAGTTCCACAAGGGCTTCATGACCATGATTTTCTTTGCTGTAGCCTTGGTGTTTACCGCTTTTGTGGTGCGGCATTTACACCACAGGGAGAGGGCTGCGAAGCTCAGGGCTACAGATGTGTACTAGTATTTCTCTACAAAATGTCAAATATACTCGAAAGTATACACCCTTTTTTGAAACCATCCGACTAGGGGGAGGCCGCATAATAGTAACTACTATATTTGTCTACAAGGAAATAATTACAGACATATAATGTATTCAGTTCTAGTCTGCATACCAACAAACCTCCATCCAGCCTTTCTCTCTTCGTGCTGAAAAAAAAAATACTGTCAAAACAAAGTGATACCCTTGGTCCGTATACTTTCTTACCCCTTCGGCAGCCTCGGCCTGCAACATTGAAGGTCGTATATAATCCCTCGGACATACAACAGACCTGCCCACGGTATTCCTGCTCCCTGCTGACCGGAGGTGTATCATCGTACGACAAAAAGAGAAGAGGAAAAAAGAAAAAGGACCCACGATTATCCAAGCGAGTCAAACATGATAAGAGATTGCCATACTGCTCTCTGCTTTCCCCTCCTATAGCGCAATTCGTGGGCGAGTATTGCGCCATCCTAGCCACGACCCCAAAAGCACCGAAGACGGGGCCGCGGTTTGTAATACATTCGTAAGAGGATTTTTGAACGAGAGTGAGTATAAGGTATAAGCCAGGAGGGAATATTTACACTAGGCTATTTGTACCACTTGTGAGATGCCTAGCTTCTCTTGATATTGGTCTTCGTTTTTTATTTTATTTCTTATCACTAATACGGGCCCTTCTTTTTCTGGGGGAAAAAAAGCCCTAGCAAAATATCTCCCACGCTCAGGTGTGTGTCTGTCAAGTCATCATCTCATCTCAACAAAGGCCTCGAGTCATGGCACCATCATCTATCAAGGCTGTCGCCGTCATAGGAGCTGGAATCAGCGGCGTATCAGCTGCTGCCCATCTCCTCCGACATGACTTCAAGGTGACCGTGTTCGAGCGGTCCGGCGTCGCCGGTGGCGTCTGGCATTTTGACCCCCGAAGAGACAAGGACCCTGAATATCCGCACACAAAACCAGAAGCAGCTGGAGGTAGTAGTCCCTCGGGCACAAGCAACGGTGTCAGTGTCAACGGGACGAACGGCGTGGAGGATGCCAAAACACCAGAAGACATCGCCATTGCTCACGCACCACCGGGGCCGTGTTACGAGGGACTCATGAACAATGTCCCTACCACGATGATGAGGAGCACTCTCCTCCAGTGGCCAGAAGGAACTCCAGAGCATGTCACACACCATGAGATCGAGACCTACGTGCAGAAGCTTGCCGTCGAGACTGGTGCTCACGATGTGACGCTGTACAACACCCGCGTGGAGGAAGCCATCAAGAACGTCGAGACCGGCGGTTGGCATCTTCGAAGCAGAACCCTCATCAGGAATGAAGACGGCGCAATTTCATTCGAGGACAAAGACTGGGTGTTTGACGCCGTGGTCGTGGGCTCGGGCCACTACCATGTCCCTCTGATCCCACACGTCCCAGGGCTGGCCGAGTGGAAGCAAAAGTTCCCAGACAGGGTCATGCATTCCAAGAGCTACCGCTACCCGGCCGCGTTCAGAGACCAGAACCTCCTCCTCGTCGGTGCCGGCGTGTCGTCGCTCGACATCGCAAAGGAGCTCGAGAACGTGGCCAACAAGACGTACCAGTCGGCCCGCGGCGGGAGGTTCGACCTCGACGCATCCTTCCTCCCGTCCAACTCGGAGAGGGTAGCTGGCCTCCAGTCCTTCGAGCTGGACGAGGGGAAGAGCCTCGAGGCCGAGCCTGGTGTGCCGATCCCCGGCACGGTGCGCCTGACGGACGGGCGGATCCTCAGCGACATCCACCAGGTCATCATCGCGTCCGGGTACCAGACCACATACCCCTTCCTCAAGGGCCTCGAGTCGGACACGATCCCTGTCGAGGAGGCAGACGAGACGATCTTGATCACAGCGGATAAGTGTGTCACGCACAACCTGCACAAGGACATCTTCTACATCCCGGACCCGACCCTGTCCTTTGTGGGTGTGCCTTACTACACCTCGACCTTCTCCATGTTCGACTTCCAGGCCGAGGTCGTGGCGCGCGTGTACGCTGGCATGGCAGAGCTGCCGAGCAAGGAGGACATGAGGAAAGAGCATGCGGACAGGAAGGCCAAGGGCGACAAGGGCAAGGCCTTTCACAGTCTGTTGCAGAACCAGGTGCCGTATATGAATGAGGTCTTGGAATGGGTGAACCAAGGGGTGGACGAGAGAGGCCTGGAGAGGATGAGAGGGGTCGACGAGGCTTGGTATGAAGCACTGGAGACTTTCAAGGCCAAGTCACGGAGATTGTTGCCCGAGGGTTCGGCGCAGGTACAGCAGCCCATCGCTAGCAAGTACTACAAGACAGAGTCAGACGCATAGAGAGAGAGATGATATGATTCGATGATTAGAAGAAGCAGCAGGGACAGGCGTTGGTTCTGGCAATGCATCCAATATTAAATTTCATCTTCTCAGATTATATCATCAAAACGTTCCAATTATGCATAGCAATATTATTGCTAAAACAATTTAGTGTCGCCTCACAACCCTGGGCTTCTTCTTCTCCGTGTAATACTCATCGACCCAGGCGACAATCTGCGCCACCTCGTTGTCAACCACCTCCTGCACACCAGCATTGACCTCGCCGTTCTCGAGAATCATGTCGCTGCAGTGCACGCCAGAAGGAATCACCTGGAGAGGCGCCGTGGCAGTCCCCTGGAACGGGCCGCCGGGCTTGTAGTCGCTCGAGACGGTCGAGTCCTTCCAGGGGTCGAACTGGCCGTTGGTCCAGATGAGCCTGGTGGTGTTGGCGGCAATGTCCCAGCCGCCAGTGTACGCGTTGGTGTCGGCGACCGTCTTGTTGTCCGGGTCAAAGGTGCCTGGCGAGGGGAACAGGAGCGAGCATTGCCGCTGCCAGTATTCTCCCGTGACGAGGCGGGAGACGATGGTGGAGACGCCCTCTGGAGCACCATCTTGCCAGTAGGCAAAGCTAAAAGAAATGTCTTTTTGTCAGAAACCCAGGACGTCCGAAAAGATGGAACTCATATATATATATATATATATATATGGGGTTCAGCTTACGGCTCGTTACAGAGGAACCAGTTCCACTGCAGGTTGTAAATGTTGTCCACACTCCTGTCGGTGTAGAACGGGCTGCTGGCGTTGTACGTGTCGAAGCAGCCAACATCCCATTCGCCAGTCCAGTCATCATAGCCGTACGAGGCACAGGCTGTTATTTTGTTTGTCTCTTGTCAGCTTGTGCCATAGTAAAAAAAAAAAAAAAAAAAAAAAAAAAAGAATCATGAGACTCGGGGCTGGGAAATACTGTGCCTTACCATAGTCCACAATGTAATTCTTGATATACGTAGCATAGCCGTCGAGCGCCTTCTCAAGACCAACACCCTCGGCGTCGGGAACAGTGGTCGCGTTAGGGTAATAATCCCCAACGTTCTCGACAGTGTCGCAGAAGAGGTAAAAGGCGCTGTAGCCCGAGTAGAACTGAATCTCCTGCCACATCCAGGGGCCATACTCGAGGACGGCGGCAAAGTCATCGTTGTGCTCGAGGTCCGCGAGGGCGAACTGGGCCTTCAGGTTCTGGATGGCAGTTGTGTCGTTGCCCGTCAGAACCGAGTCGACATAGGCAATGACGCTCTGCACATCTGTGCTGCAGTTGGTAGGCATCCCAGCCTGCACAGGCTTGAAGTATTCATACTGTTTTGATATTCATGTAAGCGATTTGACCCCCCTCTCTCTAAAATAAAATTAGAAAAATACCCCAAAATTTTCCAAAACTTACAAAGTCCCAGACGGTCTCGACGACGGCGCTGGTCGCATAGTATGCCCAGTACGTGTCCGGATCGACAGCCTCGACCCAGCCAGTCAGAGCACCCGAGTAACTCCCACCAGCCATGACCCAAGGAGCACTGGAAGCCAGGCTGGAGCCCGTGGGGTCAAAAGGCAGGTCAATGTTGTTGGCAAGGTACGTGGTGTCCTTGATACTCTGCTCCAGCGTCAGGTAGGTGAAGTTCTCGGTCGTGAGCCAGGTGTACGGGCTCGACTCGCCCCAGTAGCGGTGCTCCATCATGACGACGGCGCCGCCAATCTCTTGGGCAAACAGGCCTGTGATGGTCTCGTTTGTGAGATAGCCCGTGTAGTCTGAGGCCTCGCTCTCGCCAGGCGTAAAGAAGACAACGGGCGCGCCAGGACCCGTCCAGTACTCCGAGTTCCACCAGAAACGCTGGCTGAAGGTGCCCTTGCTGGGGTCATTGTGGTCGAGCAGCTGCTCAAAGGTGCCCTGGCCGAGGGTGGTGGTGTTGTCCCGCTTCCTGAGACTGCCCGTGCTGAATCGCTCGTCGACCAGCTTGGGCGGCAGAGGCTTGGGCGGTCCTGGGGCTCTGTTCAGAGCGGCCAGGGTGCTGCTGGACAGGAGCAGCGGGCTGAGGAGGAAGGACTTCATCTTGACCAGTGCCTCTCGTCGTGCTGCTGTCGTCAACTCCGGTGGAAGGGAGGGTCAAATGAGAGTTTGACAAGGAACGACGACGAGACAAGAAGAAGGAGAAGGAGAAGAAGGAGAGAGCAAGACTTAGAGGGCCGAGCGTGAACTTATAAACAATACCATCGCGATTACATCTTGATGACCAGGCTCATTGACCTTGAACCCCCTTGTAAGAACCCTACCACAGTACAATACCATGGTATTTCTGATACTACCCTAGACGGAAACATCTTTTTGGGATATAGCTGTATGGCCTTCCCATTCAGGTGTGGGTCAAAAAACGCAGTCTACGCGTCAAGAGGGCCCATAACAGCAGGCGAATCTGGCGGTGCAAGCCGTGGATCGTTTGCCTAGTGGTGTGGGAACAAAAGTAAAAAAGAAGGAAAGCGGAAAGAAGGACGGCCTTCTAGCACGCTTCTCTCGCATATCGCAGGCTGATGATCGTCTCTGCAGCTGGCCGTCGTCTCGTCTGACCCCTCTGAGCTGAGCCCCTCCTCCTCCTCCGAACTCTCGGACTACGCCATGGAATACCGCTAGGTGCAGTGCAGGAATTTATCTGCATGACCCACAATTTGAGAGAGAAGAGAAAATGCATGTGCATGTGCCTGGCCGTTGAGGTCTTGCTTACCGACGAACCCGACGGTACTACTGCATATTCTACTCTTTTTTAAGTTATCGCTGCAGGAGACGGGAAAGCGTGCCGAAGACATTCATGCAGGATGTTCCAAACCCCCCCCCCCTCTCTCTCTCCCCTCTTCTTCAAGAAGAAAGAAGGCCAAGGGCGGCTTAACAGAGATATCAATGTTTGTTGTAAAGTAAAATATCGCGCTCAGTCCCTTGTTTGGCGGAGACTCCCCGGAGACGTTCGGCCGGGGTGGCTAACGACCTTCCTAAATGAGCCCCTGCTGGTCCCACCTCAGGAATACGATGGGTGATCGACGGACATCCTAGAGGTGCCGGAAGTCGAGAAAATTGCTTATCGAGGCGTGCATCTCACGCAGCACAAAATCTTTAGAAGATGAAGGTTGCACCGTGACTCTTGCTCTTGATAGGCTTGTCCTCCCTGGTGCCTAACCAGGATTGATGTTTCCAAAATGAAGGGGTAAAATTGAAGAAGAGCAGAGAGAGAGAGAGATGGTTTAAGGTTCTCCCCGCAGGTGGTCACGTGGGGCCTTTTCGAAAGGGGGAAGACTCGGCTTGCCGGTGTGGAGATGATATGTCTTTTTGGATGGAGGAGGGCCAATCACTGGGTCACGTCTGATAACCACCAGGCGGACCAGGGAATATGATCAACAGATCTAGGATCATTGCGCCTCCAGTCGCTGGGTTGCAGTGCAGTCGGTGGCGTTGTTCTAGATAACACTAGTGGGGTGCAGCTGGAAGGTGACATTGCATTCAGTTGCATTTCTTCCCGTCCAGTACTAATTATTATGTGGTAACGTTTAATTATGAACCCGAAAGCATCATTGCGCAAGCAAGGATCATGGCTGGGAAACGGCATTTGTACAGGGTCTGAATGGGCATTGTACTGTAGTAATACGTGATGAAATAATATCTCTCTTTGGGTAACGCTCATCAACAATGTCTTTCGATGTTGAGCTGAGCAGAGTGGCTTAGACAAGGATTTGTGGAACGGCATGACTGCAGAGGAAGCACTGTTCATCATTAGGCAGAATACTCCCACCTAGAATTATTGGGTTGCCTAAAAACTGCACTGCAAGGCACATCTTTACATCAAGAGACATCTGCCATTGATCCTGCTTTCAATGTATGCACCTGTTAATTAGTCAATACTTGGGTGTTAGGTTGAAAAGAAGCTCTGGGTGAGTACTTGTAACTTGAGTGACAAACACCTACTACAATATCAAAACATTGATTCATTAATTGTTCAAGAGCTAGACTGAAGGCCCTCTTGTTTATAAGGACTGATTTGTAAGTGTGACGAAGATCAAGGCCTTAATGCTATGAATATTATTGTGAGTGTGTTGAAAGGTGGTATTGATTATCTAGATTTTGTATGCATACTCAAGTAAGTATGGTAGCAACCTGTTTCAACATGTACAATCACCACAATTGCAAGTCATTAAGTGAGATGAGTTAATTAGTCCCAAGGATAAGATACTGTCATTTACCCTCAAGAAGGCAAGCCATCAGAACCCTCTACAGACTATCTTCAGTTACTTAGTCTCCCTTCAAAAACAAGACAATGCTGATGTCGAGTCACTGTTTCTTGTTTGTCACCCATTCATTCTCTTAATCGACGAGTCTCGTGTACCACTATTTCAACCATTTCCAACGGATCAAGTGGTCTCTCCTTTGTTCCTTGCATCGACTACGTCAGCACCAGAAATCTCTCTCTCTCTTTCAACCTCACCGTTCCCTTGACAATGAATCCCTGGTTCCCTCGAGCCATTTTCATGCCGACCACAGGCGCCAGCCTGACCTTCGAATGCGCACACTGCTACAGGGTCGTCTGCAACGAGACTTGCCTCGCTGGCCACCGCGATCGATATCACTGCCACAACTCGAGATGCAGATACCACCATCCACCTCAGCCACAACAAGCATCTCAGCCTGCGCTTACTGAACAACGCAACAACAACAACGCCGCCCCAGACGCAGCGGCCCCCGGCGGCACCGCAGCAGCAGCAGCAGCAGCAGAAGCACTTCCCGCGTCGTCGGACACCGCGAGAGAGACGGTCGACCCTCCTGAAGACGGCAGCCTGGTCATCCGCGAGACGATCACGCGTGAATACTACCGGGAGGACGACCCAGTGCCGATCATCCCCAGCCACCGCAGGACTTTTGTCAGGCGCGCAGGTCGAGGCAGTTCTCGTCGGATCGAGCACGAGCAGGAAGTCACTGAGTCCTTGCCGCCTCTTCCAGTCGACGTCACGGACGCGGAGATCGGGGCGCAGGCCAGACTTCTTGCTGAGTACCGGCGGCGTGCTCGCCGATAGACCAATAAACGGCGTCTACCATTCCTCAGAACCCGGCTCTCTTAGTCTGGTGTAGGGGCAGACTGCAGCACACGGTGGACGAGAGGAGGAGGATCTGCAGCCAGACAGGATCCGACAGAGACCCGAGTATTCCTAAATCCTAAAGGTCGCCAGCAAGCATCTTCACCCCTTGACCTTGCTGGATGTAGTATAATATGCTGGAGAATGTGGCCTGCCTCGATTCTGCCTTGTGTCTTTGCCTTTCCATCAATGCCTGGCGGTGGAGGGTAAGTAACCTGCTGCCAGCATGTTCTTAATTAATCAAACGTAACAACAAGCATGAGCTCACATCTTATGACCAGGATTTGATGTCTTGGCTGGTCGCCTCCGCTCTTCCTTCTCATGCGCGCCCCTCCCTCCCTCCCTCCCTCCCTCTCTCTCGGAGCCCACCTTTGCTTACAGATCTTCCCTTTCCCTTTCCTTCTTCATCACATCTCAAAGTACAGCTCATAATGCTTAGCACATCCCGGATTAAACCCCGCTCCGCAGCCAGGGCATGTGTTCCCACAGCCCAGGTACTCAGCCACGGTCAGCTCCCGCCTGCAGCTCCCGCAGAGCACCGCCGGCGTGTCGCGCTCGTCTCGGGCCCACACCTGGGCGCTGTGGCCGGCCACCGCGTCGTGGCAGCTGTTACAGGCGTAGTATTCGCCGCAGCACTTGTGCCTGATGGCGATGATGTCGCGGTCGGAATTCCAGTGGGCGCACTGGGTGCGGTCGGTGACGTTGAGGCCGTTGACTTTTGGAGGTGGGTTGTCTGGCATGATGGAGTGAGGAATTGTGTGTTTGAGGAGGAGGAGGAGGAGGAGGAGGAGGGGGAGGAGGAGGATCCTGTGTACATGAGATATTCGCGAGCATTCACCCTCAATCGTTAATTTAAAGCTCTTCTTTTCTTAGTTGCTTCTGTTAGACTGTTTAGTCATTGTGAATATCCCTCAACCCTAACCCTAGCAAGAGTGGCTTCAGAGGTCAAAATATGATAAAGTTATTGCAAAGGCTGGACGAAATCGGTACCTGCACGATATCATCTACTTCTTCCCCTTCAACAGACTTTGCGGTCAAGCTGGATAAGGAGGCCTTAGACATCGGATACGATTCTATGCTAAAGCTCCGCGCTGGCCACACTGAGAGAACCCAAAGGATATGGGAAGAAGCATCGGGCCATCACTCTACTTCTCTTTCCTGGATCTCGTGGCCAAGGTATGCACGGTCACCTCTCTTTACACGTAGAACGGTCTCAATGTGGTCCAGGCCAAGGGGAGTCTTGTCCGCTACGGCGAGGAGGCGAGCTGTCTTCACCACGTTCTTGATCTGCCTTCCATTGAGCTCGACCTCGGCAAGCTTCAGCAGGTTCTCCTCGCTCAGCTCGTCCGAGGTGCCGGCTGTCGTGGCCAGACCGATGAATGTCCGCCACACGTGCAGTCTTGACTTTTGGTCTAGCTTTGGGTAGTCGATGCTCAGGTGAATCCGTGATTCGAAGGCCGGGTCGAACGACTCTACCCGGTTGGTGGTGAGGAACATGACGCCTTCGTAGTACTCGAGCAGCCGCAGGAACACGGATACCAGCTGGTTCCGGTTGAGGTCCGACGACGAGCGCTTCACCATGAACACGTCGCACTCGTCAAGGAGCAGAACAGCTCCCCACTTTGCAGACAGTTCGAGGACCCGCTGGAGATTCCCCTCGACCTCGTCGGCTGCATTGCCGAGCTCGCCGGCGCTCATCGAGTAGAGGGGCTTCTCCATCGCGTCGGCAACTGGTCGGGCACGAACAATTCATCAGCTGGGCTTTTCATCCGCGGGTCTGGTTCCGCGCCACCACGTACCTGATTCTGCAGTCAACGTCTTGCCCGTTCCCGGCTCGCCGCTGAGCAGCATGATAAACCCCTTCGTACAAAGTCAGCATGCGCAACTTTAGATGCATCATATGCAGCAGATTTCTTCCTTACTTTGCCTTTGCCGCGAACAAGGTCATCAAAGGTGTCTTGCTGGGATATCTGGGCCTCAACGAATGCCCGCACTATTCGCTTGTAGTCGTGCGGCAGGACAAGCCGCTTAAAGGCATCGCTGCTCCATTCGATGTCCGTGATCGAGTCGACGTATAGGAAAACTTTCTCAAAACTTAATACCTCTGGGCCCAGAGCGATACTTCGATTCAGGATTGGTACGTACCCCACTGTTTCGCTCTAAGGCAGAATCCCTTGACCGTTGGGCTGCACAGAACGTGATGTTCCTCGGACAGAGACTTGCCTGTTTTCGGGCATGTGAGTTGGGTGGGTTCTCAAACGTCTAGAACAAGGAGTTGTCTGAAGGTGCACAGATGCAGGATGCAAAGAACAGGAACGTACTTTGACCTGTTGGCCGCTGGGCAGCGAATTTTCGCCGCGTGTGTCTTGCAATCTGCTGCATTGTTTGTATGGCTGGTGGAGCAAAAGCCCTGCTGTCCTCGTCATCCATATCTAGTATGGACGAGAGGGCGTCCAGATGAGCTGATGTCGGCGGCCCGGTCAGTGGACCGAGGTTCACTTGCGACTCTGGGTTGTACCTCGTGAACCAGCTGCAGTCGATGATCACTCTGCCATTTTGGATCTTCAATTATGAATGGAAAATATTAGCCTAACCCAGAAGACAGGCGGTGAAACCCGGCGAGCTTACATATCTCTTGTGTGAACCTCCAAGAGGCACTTTCAAGTAGTTGTAATATCCGTTGTAAGACATGTGATGGAACCCTTTCAGCTGCTCGAATCTCTTCCCCCTGGCATGTAACCTTGTCCGAATGTCGTCTATTCCTGACTGTAGGTGACTTGGTAGGACATTCAACTCAGAGATTGGTTTTACATTCGCAAAGCCACCGATCGTCAGGGCAGTCGTTGTAAAGCCGAAATGGACGCCGTCCGTCTCGACGTAGCGGCATACCAAGCTGAAGATTCTTACGCCTGCGCCCATCTCCATGTAGTGAGAGTTCAGCAGCAGGTAGAGGCGGTCTTGGCCATCGACCCGGGAATAGACCTCTGTGCCGGGCTCGAAGAGTGACCAAAGGTATTCAAACGAGATGACCCCGTTCTTGAGCAAATCGCCGGCTTGGTCGATATGTGGCGTGATTTCGGCGCTGATAATGTCAAACAGGAGCTCATAGTGCGCGCTCCCATTGTCATCCTCCGGCTTGGGCTTGGCTTTGGTGAACTCGGTCCATCGGTAGAAGAACTCATGGAACGGCGCTGTAAAATCGAGCTTTTTCAGGCTTGTATTGATGCCTTGATACTCGGCGAAGACCGGGCCAAGCATGGTCTTGAGGAGCGGACTCTGAATAGTAATGGAGTGCAGGGAGAGCGCAGGCTCATCCGTGTCGCCAATCCTCTTCTCGCGCCTGACCACGAGTGAAAACTTGTTGGATGCCGAGGTTGCCTTGGAGTCGATCCCGATATCCTCGGGTGACCACTCTTCCCATGCCAGTCGAGGGTCCTCACGGTAGAGGTTCTTGGGCTCAGCCGTCATCCCCACTTGTGACTCTTGGATGGTCTCTTCCTCCGTGGCTCCAACCTCGGAGGAGCTGCTCGAGTCCGTAGAGACGATGTCACAAGATGCCGGCAGAGGTCGGTAGCGGGGGCGACGAGGGGGCCGAGGGGGCCGAGGAGGCTGAGGATAGTGGATGGGTATCGGTTGAGACATATCGGATATTCTTTCTTGTTTCCGTCACTGTATGTGAAGCCTGGAGTCTTGACTTCTTGGGCCAAGTGTGAAGTTACGAGTAGGGTGGGTGAGCGATCAACTGCATTATATCTGAGCTGTTGATTGTGTGTGCAGTCATCAAACAGCTGAGCTTGTGGAGGGAAGCACAAGGTAGGCTCGAAATAAGCGTAGCGGAAGGAAGATAATGTCTTATTTACTATTGCCAGGGCTGCTGGGCCCGGTGCCCACGCACATGTAGTAAGTAGAGGCTGTTCTGGTCAAGAAAGGAGGCCTGCTATTCACCCTCAAAGCTGGCTCTATCTGGGTGAAACAAGGAATCTGCACTACTGTGCAGTGCTGACTGGGCCCCAGGCAACTATGACCAACCACTGGATACATCAGCAGACTACGGAGCAGGTAGAGGTATCTTTACCTGCGGACGAATGGGTGCGATTGCATAATGCCGACGCGGGCCCTGACTATCATTGGCGGGCAGACTATCATGCATCGCATGAAGCACTGGCTATAGCGGTCTGTAGATTAATCTACATCGCACCGGTGAGAACTAAGGGTAATATGTCTGAAACCACGTAAGCTGACGCGCCCGATCGCCGCGCCACCGCTCATGCGCTATTATCCTCGTAGAGCCTTATTCACCAACTGCACTCTTCGGAACGCTGGCTGTGAAGTTATTTTAGAAGAACTGTTGCCTACAAGCCGATACACCAGCCCCAGTCTTCACCTTCTCCCGGACTTGCACTCTACCTTGTGCATCATATCTGTCTCATACCGTATTCACTAATTGCTCTGCCCTGAACGTGTCGTCACAAATCTGTTGAATTATATGCAACCGAGAGCCAACCCACACTTGTTATCCTTCTCAGTATTATCCAGAAATGTTAGATGATACAAAGAACCTACAGTGCGCCAACGAAAAGGACCATACGAGATTCTGTCTCAAAGAAAACGTCGATGAGATACTCAAGCACACCGTTACAAGAGCACACGCAGGTCAATGGGCCAGGAATCTCCGCTTCCTGACATTCGATGACTCGCCGGAGGGTGATGAGGGGACTTCCAGCGATGCTGGATCCGACAATGACGAGGAGCAGGTGCCACGAGTGATCGGCCAATGTTTGCCTTGCGAACAGAGAAGTCCACCGCCCTCTGGTCACATATGCGCCCGTCACATCTTCTCGCAGGTGAGAGATGTTCCAAAAAGAGACGTAGAATTATACAGATTCTCGAATCCCTGCGTGCATGTTCGTGAGCGAACCTGCCACGAATGCCAGCACATACCGCTGTTTCCGAACCACGGCCAGGTCACCAGGTTCCGGATTCGGCGGCTGCTGCCCAAAGACAGCGAGCGCCTCGCGTCCTGCGCACATTTTGTGGCGGTTTCATACTGCTGGTCGAGCCAGGGCCTAGAGAACCACACAGAGACAGCGCCATATCAAGTTACGGAGGAAAACGGACAGACGCGGCCCATGCGAGCCCAGAGATCCACAGTCGACCGGGTGGTGGCCTATGCTCGAGAGAATGGCTACCGGATGATATGGATCGACCAGGAGTGCATCGCACAGGACAGCCCATCAGAGAAGGAGCTCGCGATCCAGGCCATGGACACCGTGTATCTGAGGGCGCACACCTCGATTGGGCTCTTCCAGGCTAAGCTCCAGCAGCACCACCTCGACGCCCTACTGTTGGTCTACGAGCACCAGATTGCTGGACGCTCCAAGGCTCGCCGTGGCCGGAGCGTATTCCACGGCTGTCGCAGCATATCTCTCAATACTATGGCCGAGGCTGTTTCGATGGTCGTCAACGACAGATGGAACACACGGGCATGGATCCTGCAAGAAGCATTTGCCTCGAGCGGAAACATGGTGCTTCTCTTGCCCCGCTCAGAAAATATCACCGTTCAGGGGTGGCTGCTGGTCTGCCACGAGCTGTCTCGGACCGACATCGCAGTCACGCTCGACGTTATGCAGCGATGTCTGCAGATGTGTGGACAGTACGCCGCAGTATTCCTCAGGGCAAGATTGCGGGACAAGCTCAACTTGACAAAGACAAACAGCGAGGCGCCGACCAGGGGAAAACAGCAGCACATCAGATCTGTATCTGCTGCCCTGGGAGACGCAGACGACATCCAGTTAACCCTGCAAAGGATGGAATTTTTCCATCTACAGGAGCCTGAGCACCCATGCAAAATGGTCGTCAGAGATGCGAAGCCAAGGCGCACCTGCAATGCCGCAGTGGCCTTGACGTTCCTGCGGATGCGTGACCTGGAACGGGTCGCCGACAAACTTGCTGTCGTAGCAAATCTGTGTGGCTATCCCCTTCGGCTGAACACAACGGAGTTGGAAAAGAGCCAAAACAGCCTCGCCGTTTGCATGTTGGCGCTGGCTCTCGGCAATGGCGACTTCTCCCTGCTTACTCCCGAGATCTATAGTCCGGTGCCCGGTGCCCCGCCAGGTATGTTGTATCTTGTCCTGTAATATACTGAGGTTCCTTGTCCGTTCGTGGCTGACCAAATTCCAGTGTACCCAAGCAGCACAGATGGCGAATTCTCTTGGGCTCACTCCCTCACCAAGCATCTGGGCCAGGCCCATGCGACTTATTGGAACCCATACGGCCCAATAGCAGTGGAAAAGTCCGCTGCCGTGATTGAGCTCTCTGCCGAGGGCCTTTCATTCCCCGGCAACCTGTGGCAGATAGATGAGGTGATCGACCTCAGGAGTCTACAGGTCAAGTATGCCGAGCCATGGCACCGTCTGTGTAAGGCCAAGCGGCGGCCGTCCAGCAGAACGATGGGGCTTGCCACAACACATCTCCTCTTCGAGATCATCGAGTCCCTCGCTGCGCAGGGCCATGTGCAGGCTGCCAATTCTGTCCTGAACTCTACCTCGAACTACCGCTGGTGTAGTCGTGATATGGTTCTCAGCTCCGACATGGTAGAGTCGGTTGACCAGTTTCCAGAAGGGCTCAGAGTTGAAAATCGAAAGGGCATGTTTTCCCTCGAGCCGAGTCCCGATGGGCGCTACCGCCAGTGTTGGATAATCGATAGGGTTATGGACCAAGGTTGCATCTGGGTTGGAAAGCCCGTGGAGCAGAACCATCCCAGCGAGGGCAAGCCACAATTCTCAACTGCCCCAAAGGAGCCGGACGAGAGTCTAGAGGCCGCTCATCGCCAGGCTCCAGATGAGCCGGCGGAGGAAGAAGACAGCAGCCCAACAGCCACTGTGCCGAACCGGGACGGCGGACAGCCAGAAGAGCCAGGAAGCCCCAGGTTGAAGAGCCACAGCCAGATCCTCTTGGTCAGTGCCATCATGACCGCTCAGGCCGAGTTGGTAAAGCTACAGTCTAGACGCGAAAGCACTCCCGCTCCTTCGCAATTTTCAGAAGGGCTCGGTTCATCCCTCGCAATGTTTGCCATAGCCATCGATGCGAACAGGAACCGGGGTGAGATAATTTCAAGGAGAGCCATTTTCGACGTGGAGGGCAGCGCGGACGGATCAGTCCGCGTCCTGACGCCGCTGCAGATGGACCTCGAGTCTATCCCGAGATGCGCCACGCGTAGCATGGGTGTCTCTTGGGTGGTCGCGCCGGGCTCTTGTGGGGAGACAGCAACAAAGGGGAACGAGAATGTCTACCACGTCAAGAGGATGGTCCGTGGGATGTGGAAGTTCACAGTGAGCCCCACTGGTCGGTACACACTTGCATAAGGAGAGAGAAGGAAGAATAATTTTGCAGTTGCATTGCGTGCACCTTCATATCATTGTCCCAGGTCGGGCAGACCGTTATCCCAAGCACCACTTCTGACAAGCTGCTCGCGGTAGACGTCCCCACAGGCTTCCCAAGGCGCAATGGCCATTCAACAAGAAGGGAGAGACTGCGGCTGTTTCTTTAGACTTCGGCTCCGAACACAAGAGTAAGCTGGTCGATACCTCCTGCTTCTTCTAATCGATATCTATACGCGGTTAAGCCCCTCGAGTACGAAGATTGTTGTTCTGTATAAGTAGCTTAGAAAACCTAGGCTGGCCTCTTGAAACGGGGCCTGTTGGTTTCAATTCACCGTTTCTCAAGTATCTCAACTTTTATTTATAAACAATAGTCAATCATCTCTTTTGTTATATACTAAAGGCAACTATAGCAATCACAGCTCACTGTCTCTCATCAAGCCCGACTTTCAAAAATCTGGGCTCATTTGACGAAATACACAAATCATCAGGCCAGGCCTGTTTGACGATGGATACCCTCTGGTCTCCTGGTGCCCCTCTTCCTCCCTCTTCTAACATCTCCATCCAGAACTTCATTGATAACCCCCCTGCTATCTCAACGATAGCTGTCTCAACTCTGGCGTGTAATTGTCTAAATCTTGAATCCGAGCGGCTCCCCGATCTCCGACCTTCTCCTTAGCTCTGTCCCTGAGGATCTTGCGCAGGATCTTGCCTGACTGTTGGATGTAGGAGAGGGGCTTGTTTAGCAAGCTGAGACGTGCATCTGCTTGGGGAGGGCTTCTCGACAGGTATCAACTTATCGGGTTCTTGGGGATTTCATTAACAAATATAACCCCTTCCTACGGCTACTTCTACGTTGCTTTATCCTCTATCCAGGATGCGATCTTCTTCTCTTTTACCCTAGCGCTAAGGCTGATTGATCTGCATATAGGCTCTCGGGTATTCCTCCTCTTTGATGGTGATACCGACGATGGCAGCATTGGCGATGTCGGGGTGGTCCAGGAGGATGCCCTCGAGCTTGGCAGGGGCAAACGTTGATAAGCTCCTTTTCCTATCGATAATATGCTAGATGCTGCCGGCTTTTATATGTCTCCGGTATAGGCAATATCGCTGGTCCTTAGCTACTGCATGCTGTTGCTATTGGTTACAATAATGCTGCCTGTGGCTTCGGGTTTGTTCTAATAGCTCTTGAGCAGGTTAGGCTTCATAATAGGAATGGCTTCATGGCTTATTATGTGAGAAGGATACCGAGTCTACAGTGATAATTTAGGCTCAGCAGACCAATGTTGACCCAAGAAGCAGAAAGTCAACTCAGATCTACACATAATTCATGATGCTCTTGATAATAAAGTATTGTTTAGATCCAAAATCTAGAATCCAGCCCGCCCCTGTCAAGCCTGCCCTTGCCAATGAACAAGTAATATTATTCATAATACAAAATTACGCCTCACGAGATCCCCAGAGCATCCTTCATGGTCGCAACGGCAGAAAAGAGCTCATTATCATGATACTTCCTCGCGACGATCTGCAGACAGATAGGCGCCCCCTCAAAGTCGCACTCCTCCCAGAGCTTCCGCACGTGTGCGTCCTCGTCGCCGAGCACAGTGCCAGAAGAGGAGGAGGCCCTGTTCTGCTGCTGCTGCTCCTCCTCGCCCTTGGCCAGCGCCTTGATGGGCGTCGGGAACACAAACCCAGGACAGTCTACATAGTTCCAGAAGGCGGTGTAGTTCCAGTAGAAGGCCGTGTCGTGCGCAGAGGCCGGGCCGACAAACACGGGACACACCACCACGTCGACGTCCTGCTCGGTCCAGTGCTCTGCGAACTGGGCACGAAGGTTGTCGCGCTCGAGGCGCATCTTGAACATATCTTCCCATGAGTAGCCTGGGCCCTCGGCGTCCTGGATGATCCACTGGGCTTTTTACATTGTGAAAGAATTTGATTCATTAATGGGTTAGCACATGTTTCTTTCACCCTCTGGAGAAGGGATTGAACTTACTCAGCTTCTCCATGGGTTCTCCCGTCTTGGCCAGAGCGGCCTTGATGCCCTCTGCGCCGTCAGGCCAGTACGCGCGACGAATGTTCCTGATAGCATCTGCGACGCGATAAGGGGCAAAGGGCTTGACCTCAAACCCATCGGAAGACTCAGAGAGTTTGGACTTGGCCCACTCGAGGGCCCGCACCACGGGCGGCTGGGGCTGAATCACGCCGTCGTCCATCATAAACCCGACCTTGAGAGGCCGTTGTTGTTGTTGTTGTTGTTGTTGTTGTTGTCTCGACGCTCCAGCACCTCCATCTGCACTCAGCCCAGTCCAGGGCAGCGGCACGAGACTCGGGTCCTTGAGAAAGGGCTTCGCACCGAGCACAGCGCCCATCCACAGGTCCAGATCCCTCGCCGACACCGCCATGGGCCCACACGTCGCCAGAATCGTCAGCTCCGCAGGCATACCACCCGTGTGGCTCGCCCCGCGCATCGGCAGCAGCCTGCTCGTGGGTTTGAACCCGTACAGCCCACAGAAACCGGCGGGACCGCGAATACTGCCCCCGATATCCGTACCCACGCCCAGCACCGAACCCCGCAGCGCCAGCAGCGCCGCCTCGCCGCCTGAGGACCCGCCCGCCGACAGGTGCACGTTGTGCGGGTTCAGGGTGCGGCCGTACGGGCTGACGGTCTCGAGATGCATGATCCCCTGCGGCTGGTTCGTCTTGCAGTAGAAGACGGCGCCGAGGGCGCGCAGGATGGAGACGATGTGGCTGTCCTCGGCGTCGAGGGTGCGCGAGCCCAGGTAGCCGTCGGCAGACCAGTGGCCTGCCATCTGCAGGTGCTCCTTGATGCTCACCGGCACGCCGTGCAAGGGGCCCACCACGGCTCCGGTGCGCGCGAGGTACTCGTCCAGGGCGCGCGCCTGGGCGAGGGCTTCGTCGAGGAACCACTCCGTCAGGCAGCATGTCAGCTGGTGCGCGATGATGGCGCGCTTGGCGAAGGCGGTGGTCACGGCGACGGAGGTGAGCTGGCGCGTGCGGATGGCCTGGGCGAGGGAGGTGGCGTCGTGGGTTTCTGTGATGGCAAGCTCCTCGGCGGTCAGGAGGCCGCAGCCGCGCGGGATCGAGGTCACGTCCTTGGGCGGGTTGTCGATGAGGGAGGAGGGGAGGAGGAGGTTCTTGGGCACCTTGTTGGCGAACTGCTCGAGGACGATGCTGTTGACCAGGGATTCATACTCGGGTGCGCCTTTGGCCACCGGCACGGTCTGGACGATGGGAAAGACCTTGGACGACATTTCTGTAGAGGGAGAGTGGTGCCGGGAGAGGTGCTCACTGTAAATTTTTCAAGTGAGTGATATGGTTGAGTGAAACCTGGGGTCTGAGAGGCTAATCACCTCGACGTATTGATCGATAATGATACCTGGCTTGATATATATATATATATATAGAAAATAGAAATATTTACTCCCAGCAACAGAGGATCAAGAATAAGTCACCACCAGTCTGCATAACTGCGGGGTGGTGGAACACGACGAAAGTGGCATCAATGAGTGATATACGTGAGAAATTACTAATGAGGAGACGGGCACGATAAATACCAGATAAAGTTGTAGGCGTAGATCTCTTGTTACTTGCCCAGATAGGACGAGACTGATAAGGAGTCTGTTCATGAAGATGTGCTAACCGATTGGTTGAATCTTACATGCTGGTGTTACACTGGATGTAGACTTATTGATAGATTGAGAGTAGTGCAAAGTTGATACCTAGAAGATGGCCTTGATACTTGATGTTGCTGTTCGTATCCTCACAAAGTCTATGCCGGCCATGACTACTTACTTACCCAGGTGTTGAGGAGGAGGACATGAGAGACGGTCTGACTTGCCCTCTTTGTGGGTCTGAGATCCGCTTTCATTGTCAGTGCCAGGCTGCCCGCACTGTTGGCTTAATAATTGTCTCGATGCTGAGTAATTAACATGAGAAGAAGAGAATTTGTAAAAAGCAATATTCTTGGTCAGGTCGAGGTAGTAATTTGTCAATACTTTGCAGGATGGCATCCGAGGCGGTGAGCTTGAAGTTACAAATGGGCATCTCCAAACACGGATCCCAAGTGATACTACTTATGGCCGACTATAAGGACTTAATACAAGACCGGAACAGAAGTAACAGAAGTGGGAAAACACAAAAGTGAGGAAATACAGAATAGTAATAATCATAAATGCTTCTGTCTACTTTAGCAATAGATACCGTAGAGCCTTGGAATACATACTCAAGCAATCCTACTGTAGTCCCAAGGGCCATTTCTCACAAAGCCCTCCCGGCTGACAGACCAACCATGATTTCCTCCTGCTGCCAGGCTACGGATGGCTTCATACACATAGATTGTGGCAACTATTCTCTTTTAAAGCACGAACCTCCGCCACTCTGAGCGTTTTCGGCATTCTACCTGTTTTACCATTGCACTCGTGCCCAAAAGACTGATTAGAATATAAAGGCAAAGGACTTTACACTACTCTCATGTATATATTATTATATAGCCAGGGCACGCAGACAGGCAGAAATCACATTGTATTAGAAGATGGTCATCCCTGGCTTCAGTCTCCATAATAAGAGCCCATACATCTGGAGAGATGATAGGTTCATTGCCAAAGTCAGCAAGTCTGTCGCTGGAATGAGAATTAGAGACCCTCATCTCGGTGTTTCTCCCCCTCCCCCCACCCCCAAATCTTTTCTTAGCCTTTGCAAAATTCCTCTGCACGTTCTGTTGAGTAGTATTAAGTAATGCAGGTTGGTATTGAAACCCGTGTGATTGCTGCATACGTGGTAACGACTATGGATTCCAGAGAACCTGATGTGCACTGTTACAGTTTACTACTGCCAGAGCGTTCGTTCCGTGAGCAAGTGGCACGTGGTAAGCGATAAGGTGCAGCGTGCCCATGTCTCGCGTCCAAAAGAAAAAAAGAAAAGCAAGTAAACACGAAAGCGAGGTCGTCTACGTACTTTATTCAAGGACCATCTGGCTCACTGGCCCGTGCGTACCTGGCAGGCACCAACCAGCCCTCGGCGGTTTTCTCTAGATAGCTTCACCCAGACCTGGGCCTGGCTAGCTTTGTTTCCTTTCCTTACTCCTTTCTCTCTGCAACGCGTCCCAACAACAACAACAACCTCTTCTAAAAGGAGAAGGGACCTTGGTCATCAATATTTCTTTCTCCATCAACCTCGTTCGATCATCTCGGCGAGCGCCCTTGATACAACACCTGTCCGACCTGGCCTGCCCTGCTGCTGCGCTCCATCCTGACCTGACACCCCCAGTGGCCACTTCTCCTTCCCATCAACGTAGGGACCACTGGAAAGTCGACTCTTTGCAGTCACCCAGAAGAAGAAATAAAAGAGAAAAACACACACACAGACACACACACACACACACACACACACAAATGGACATGGATGACGAGACGGCCCTTCTGATCCTGCGCCTCCAGGCAGAAGACCTCGAGGAGTTCACTTGCCATCGAGCTGCCAACGCCAAAGGCAAAGAGCGCCACGACCACATCGACGACGTGGGCCTGGCGCTGGAGCTTCACAAGGCCGAGGTCCAGTCCCACCTCACCTTCGTCTCCGACCACCAGATGACCTTGAGCCTGGCCAGGGCCATTCACGAGGACGGCGGGCTCATCAGCGACCTGGTGGCTCAAGATGCCCAAGCCGCCCAAGCCGCCGGGGACCGGCCGCTGACCGGCGAGCCAGCAGGCACGAACACGGACCCGGCTGCCGTTGATGACGAGTTCCTCAAGAAGCTCGACGAGATGTACGTCTCTGGACCCCAGGACGCCCTGGACAAGGACCACCAGCAGCAGCAGCCGGAATCGTCCTCATGGGCGGCCTCTCGCAGGATCTCCACAGCGAAGCCGGTGCTCCTGCCTTGCAACAACTGCCTCAACCGGTTCCCCATCTACGACATTACCAGGGCGCCCTGTTCCCACAACTACTGCCGGGGCTGTCTGGCGGAGCACTTCACGCGAAGCCTGACGGACGAGTCCCTCTTCCCTCCGCGGTGCTGCGGCCAGCCGATCCCGCCACAGAGCAACCGCATGTTTCTGCCGCCGCAGCTGATCAGGCGCTACGAGGAGAAGAAGCTGGAGAGGGAGACCACCAACGCGACGTACTGCCACCGCCCATCCTGTGGCACCTTCATCCCGCCTTGGTACGTGTCCAGCGGTGTTGGAACATGCGCCAGGTGCGGGACGACAACCTGTGCGGTGTGCAAGAAGGCCTCACACGCAGGCGACTGCCCCGAGGATCCTGCCACGCAAGAGATCCTCCAGATGGCCAAGGAGAACGGATGGCAGTCCTGCTACTCTTGTCACCGGCTCGTCGAGCTAAGCCACGGATGCAACCACATCAGTAAGCTAACCCCCCTATCACCCTCAGTGGCTCCTCCTGTCTGTGATGTTTCGTGGCGATCCGATCTGACCCAAGACCTGAGCCGACAGCTTGTCGCTGCGGAGCCGAGTTCTGCTACGTCTGTGCTGCCTGCTGGAAGACATGCACCTGCGACCAGTGGGACGAGGAGCGGTTGATCGACAGGGCGCATGTTGTGGTGGACCGGAACGCCGAGAACCGGGACCTGCCTGCGGCCGTGAGGAGGGACATGGTCGCGCAGGTCCGCCAGCAGCTCATCGACGACCACGAGTGCGCGCACGAGTCCTGGCGGAGGATCGCCGGCCCGCGCGAGTGCGAAGAGTGCGGCGACGAGATGCCCATCTGGCTCAACGTCTGCCGCCAGTGCAACATTATGGTCTGCAGGCGGTGCAGGTTCAATCGTGTATAGAGAGGGTTAACAACAGCTCGTTCCTGTGGTACTTTTACTTGCCTACTTCTTAGAGAGCTAATAATATCAGCAGGGTGAGGAGGGGCTGATCTCGAAAAACCAATCAGAGCAAATGACGTCATGCGTGAAAGCCGACCCACATACCGCATCAGTGTGGTAAGAGTGGTCCGTGCACGGGGTTATCTGGCTGGCCAATTAGCATCGGATCTCGATGAATTTGGATCCACTTACCGCAGCGATGTGGTTGTGGCCCGTGCGCCTGGAAAAAGCAGTGTGGTAAGAGTGGTCTGTGCACAGCTGAGACATTTGGCCAATCAGGATCGGATCTCGATGAAAGCCGACCCCACTTAACACACCGGCGCGGTTGTGGCCAGGCGCGCCCGAGGAATGATTACTAAGTAACTAGGCAGGCTCAAGGCTGGTGTGAGGCAGGAACGTCGAGAACCACCAGCCCTCGCAGGCCTTGCCTGTCTTGCCTAAGTTCTTGATAGCTGCGAGGAAAGGCATGAACTTTCAGGTTCGACAGCAGCTCCTCGATGACCATGTACATGTACGAGTGCGCGCACGGCTCATGGCAGATCCAACACAAGAAACGGACCGGTTTACGTCAGTGGAGAGCGTTGCACTGTTCCAGCACCCTCTGCCGCGCTGCTGCTGCGGAGCAGGCTCGTGGGCGGCGACGACTTGACGATCTGTGAAACCAAGGGCACGATGATGGACGGGACTTTGGGCTTGTCGCTGTCAATCTGCCATTGAGCTGGAGCCTCGAATACTCTTACGATGCAGAGAAGTGGCAGCAGCTTCGGAAGAATGTTCAGATGGTGGGGGAAAACATGGGCAGTCGTTCGTTCCAGCTCGGCACACTGCACTTGTAGGCCACACTCATCCCTTGCGTGTTTGAGCTTTTTTTATTTTTTTATTCCTTCCATGACTGATGTAATTAATACCCATCTCATGCTGAAAAATCTATCCTTAGAATAGCTCATCCTCCTTGATCAGAATATCCCTCGTGACCTCGTCGAGGCCTCGCAGCCCGGCAAGGTGCATGTTCATCAGAAGATCACCACACATGGACCGCAGCACATGCTTGACCCCCTCCTCCCCTCCAATGGCCAGGCCATACGCATACGGCCGCCCGATAAACACACACTTGGCCCCGAGGGCATACGCCTTGACAATGTCCGCACCACAGCGCACCCCGCTATCGAAAAACACCTCGATCCGATCCCCCACGGCATCCACGATCCGCGGCAGCATCCCCAGGCTGCTCACCCCGCCGTCCTGCTGCCGCCCGCCGTGGTTCGACACCACAATCCCCTGCACGCCCACCTCCACCGCCCTCCTCGCGTCCTCCACCGTCTGGATCCCCTTCAGCACAACCGGCCCGTCCCAGTGCTGCCGCAGGAACGCCACATCCTCCCAGGCGTGCGAGTGGCCTGGGAAGGCAATCTTGGCCCACTCCGCCGCCGCCTCGCCGAGGCGATGCCCCGTCAGCTCGCTCTCGTGCCGGGGACGACCATGATCACCACCAGCCCCCTCGACGCCGTGCCCATGCTCTTTCTCGAGATGCGACCGGAACACCGGGTCGGTCAGACCAATCTCGACGCCGATGCGGTCCGCGTGGATAAAAGGGTTGTACCCGTGGTTCATGTCCGCAGGCCGCCAGCCCAGAACGTACGTGTCCAGCGTCACAAAGAGCGCGCTGTAGCCCGCCCGCCTCGCGCGCCCGAGCAGCGACGCCGTGATGTCGTTGTGCTCCCGCGACGGCCAGTACAGCTGGAACCACCGCACCGGCCGCTGGCCTCGTTCCCGCAGGCCCTCAACGCTGTCCATCGCCTCGGCCACGGCCTCGATGCTCGTGCTCGACGCTGTGCTCAGCGTGTACGGCACGCCCAGCGCGGCGGCGGCGCGGGCGGTGGCCACCTCGCCTTCTGGGTGGAAGATGCGCTGCACGCCGATCGGGGCAATGGCCACGGGGAAGGGCAGCGGCTGGGCCGTGCAGGCCCCCAGTACCGTGCTCTGCGTGTCGGCAAAGACCTCGCTGCCGGCCTCGTCCTTGCGCGAGGGCCGCAGGCGCCGCGGCAGGATGGACCACCTCTCGAAGGCGGCCCGGTTCTTGCGGTAGGTCGAGCCCTCGCCCGCGTTGCCGTGGATGTAGCCCCAGGAGTTGGCCGAGAGGACCTTCTGGGCCTGGTCCTCCCAGTCCGCGTAGTGGAAGCTGAAGGGGGGCTTGGCCGAGTGCAGACCTGCCTGGAAGACGGCGTTTTCGTAAGAGACAGGGTCAGGACTGGCACTGGGACTGTTTGGGGCCATGATGGAAGATGGTGGTGATGTTGATGATGATGTTGATGATGATGATGATGATGATGATGATGATAATGATGAAGAAGAACAAGATGTGATGACTGCGATGTATGTAGATTGGTCCTGTTGATGCCTTGGCCAGCGATGGAAAAGGAAAAAAAAGGTCTAGATAATCAGAAATCCTTGTTAATCATTGAGGTGTTTGTTTTATTCTTGGTTCAACAAGGGTCAGGTTCGTGCACCATTATTTATTACTTGTTGTCTCTTGTGCATAAGCGCGAGCTGAGGCGATCGATGGTGACGTCGACGGACGGTTGGATGTGGACTCGCCCGCTCACAAGGCACGAAAGAAACCTGTTTAGATTCATTCACCAAACAAAAAGAGCACAGCACACGTGAGAATACTCAATGGCTTCGAGTTTTCCTGTTAAAAAAAAATGTTATTAAATCACTGTTAATGGATTATTTAAGTTGACCGACCATTGATTAATATCATTACCCCAGCACAAAACCAACCCCCTCCCCGCTCGTTTATTTGCTTTAAAAACCGAAGGGAAGAGAAGAAGATTTATAAAAAAAAAAAAAAAAAAAATGAAAAGCAAAGAGAAAGGGGGGAAAGGAAGCAAGGAGAACAAGGAGAACATATGCTGTCTTCTTCCTGGCACTGTATTAGAACTAATCGGGGACCGGTGAGGCGAGGTAAGCACCGTCATGAATTCCCCGCGATGCTACACATAGGTAGAGAGATTGGAGACGTGTATGTAGGTGGGGGAAGTAGTTCTGGTAGTGAAGCTGGACCACAAGAGCTTATTCATCATATTATCCACCCTTTGGGCAAAACCTAGGCATTTCCTTCCTAGGCATTTCCTTCCTCGTGATACTTGCATCGTTGTTTAAAAAACAGGACTCCCTGTTTGACATTTAGGTTTCGGGACGGGAAAATAGCTGAACTCTTCATGTTGTAAACCTCCAGGGCTGTGGTCATACTTACATTCCACCTCAATAAGCTTGAGGACGAATCCATAATATAGTCTAATTCATTCGCTTGAATAATACTTTGGCCGCCATTTATCACTTCTGGACAGCCGACCTCTCCCTCAGCCTCTTCCCATTCTTATAGAACAGATATGGAAACGGCGTAAACAATAGGACAATGAAAGCCAGAGTGGTGTTCCCCCACCCATAACCCAACCTCGTATACAAGCTGTCGGCGCACAGTGGCAGCAATCCACCCGCCAGGCACCGCAGGACCGAAGCAGCCCCCACCGGACCCGCAGCCTCTGCGTGAAAGACGTCAATCAGGTACGTGGTGACAGGCATGATGAAGAACACCATCCCCTGACACAAGAGAAGACAGCCGACGATGGGCACGATCCAGTGCAGTTGCTTCTCTAGTGCCCAGCCGTAGATGATCATGCCGAAGGCTGCCAACGGTGAGCCCAGTGTGATGGGGGCCAGCCTGACCTCGGGTGCCGGGGCCCTGATAGTCTTTGTCAATTTTCTGTAGCCTCTGTCGGCTGTGACGGAGTAGATGCCCAGTCCCAGGAG
The DNA here is from genome assembly GCA_014849355.1 of Cryphonectria radicalis. Lineage (NCBI taxonomy): Eukaryota > Fungi > Ascomycota > Sordariomycetes > Diaporthales > Cryphonectriaceae > Cryphonectria > Cryphonectria radicalis. The sequence goes on from JACWQW010000189.1 coordinate 34,685, forward strand.
AAGGCCGACCCCTAGGCCCAAGTAGGGTAACCCAGAGTCACCCGTCGACCACCCGTAGACCTGTTGATATACCGTGGCCATGGTCGAGAGCACCAGGAACATGATGCCAAAAATGATTGAGAGTCCCAGCGCAGGAAAGAAAACAAGCGGAGAGGTCAGCAGTAACTTGATGGGTCGAACCATGGAACCTGCCAGTGCTTCCAATCCCATTCTTCTTCTTCTTCTTCTGTTGGGTACTTCTGCGACTTGATCGGCTGTTCCGGGCTTGCCCTGCAAGCGCTTCTCATTGCGGTGCACGACAAGAGGCCCATACGTTTCTCTCAAGACCAGCGTCGTCAAAAGTGACATAACAGCGCCCACAATCGCAATGGCCCAGCAGTTCCACCTCCACCCAGCTCCCTGTGTGATATAGGCACCCGCCACCGGCCCGATCATGGGCCCGAGCAGCATTCCCAGCCCATAGATACTCGTCGCCCTGCCTCTGTCCGCGGGGAGGAACATGTCGCCAATAACGCCACCCCCGACGGCCGGCGGAGCAGCCGCGGCCACTCCCTGGAGAAAACGAAACCCAATCACCTGCCCGAGCGACCGCGACACTGCGACCGCGCAGGCACATGCCACAAACACGACGTTCGTGCTGCGGATGACGACCACGCGGCCGTAGACCTCTGAGAGCCCGGACGTGAGAAGAAGCCCGGCCGCCATGCCGACCAGGAACACGGAGACGATGAGCACGGCGAGGATGAGGTTATCGGTCCTGAAGTCGGTGGTGATCTGGCCGACAGAGGGTGCGACCATCGACGAGGCCATCTGGCCGCCGGCGGAGAGGAGGGCGATGTTGAGGACGATGGAGATTTTCTTGTGGCTGGGCCATTGCAGTGGGTCGCTGCGCTGTCCGGAGTCGGCTGGATGCGGGCCAGCTTCGGTGTCTGCTGTGGTTGAGTTGTCTGAGATGCTCACGCTGTTGTCGTTTTCAGCATGGCCATGCCGGTCGTCCGCCTTGGTTATTTTTCTACTAGTTTCTGGTACGGCGTCTTGATGCATCTTGGGCCACACTCTTTGCGCAAATGAATAATCGCCAGACAAAATGAAAATCCCCGACGGGGATCTTGGGAGGGGAAATAATTATATCGTTACAAAGATATCCCTCGCAGTGGATGTTTAGAAAGGGTAAAATTATCAGAAATAAATAAATAATACATTAAGCATACCAGGACGGCGGTGATCGCCGACCACAGGACCGCCCGAGCGGGTGCGTGTGTACTTAATTAATTTTTTTTCTTCGCCGGTGTGGCTGGAGGGCGGTTGGAAGAGCTCGTCTCGACAAATGCTGTATACACGTGGGCGTTTTTTTGAACTCCCTCGGGTGGAAGGGCAATCCTACCGTGCATCACAGGACAGCTTTTGTACAACATCAAGTTTCTGGAAGCCTGTGTGTGTAGAAGAGACTGATCATATTCATTGCCTTTTTCTCCTTCTTGACGGCGCCCTCCTCGACGCCACGCTGTCTACAAGGTGATATAATGAATATACTATACTCACCGCCTCGGCGTGCTCCGCGGTCGTTATTGGATGCAGCAGCTCGCAATCTCGTATTCGGCGGCCGTTCTTGTGGTGTACATCCTTCTGCTGAAGTGGGAGCTTGCTAGATGATCTCAATGGAACGCTGAGATTAAAAAAAAATTTAGAATGAGAGAGTTGTGTGGCGTTCATCAGCTGACGGCAAATGCTACCATTGCCCTCTTTTCACCGAATCGAGCAACCTTTCAGCGTTGCTTTGGCTAGCTGACGGAGCTGACGAGGTGACAAATCAGGAGCAGCTTTCCAGCAGAGAGCTACTTGACCTGAGACTGTGTAACTCCCAGCTCGGGAGTCCGTCTTGAGTATAGGAGCAATGGGTGCGTGCCTTTCGCTAAAAAAGCCTGGCTGGGTCACACGCTACCGTGATTAATGAATTAATTAACCTAATGCTCTTCGGTCAAGGTTTCTCCTAGGTTAGATTTTCGTCTTTTTCGTGGCGCTCACCTGTCACATTGTTACTGTATACAGGCGTCTTGCTGAGAGGCTGACCTTCTTCATTCATCCCGGATTCCTGACCCTTTATTCGTCATTCATAGCGTGATCGTGCAACGTCCCGTCAGTGCTGCTTCGTGTCACGCAGTGCCGAAAAGAATCGTGGCTGTGTTTCTAGAACGGTTTGACTTTGACGATCTGTCCCCCGGAATCGTTCTAGAAAATCAAGGAAGAAATTTGCGAGCTTCCGAGTACGACAGGTTACACGTTCTTAACCTTAGGACGAAGGGAGTTGATCTTTGGCATTCGAGGTTATACTATGTAATTACAGAAGCGCCCGCCTTCATCAACCTGAATCCTGGCTCATTTTGCGTTGAGTGGGCTCGAAACGTGCAACAGAAGGGAACCTCGGGACAATGTTACAAGTGCACAAGACATGCATAAGACTCGACTGCTTTGCACTACATTATCATGGTCAGCACGCTGGCTTGCCTTCGGAAAATTATTTGACCTGTCAAGCATACTTACCTTGGCGCTTTGGATAGACTGTTTCATTCTCTCACAAGTTATGGACTATTATGTACGTCTAACGTCGAATCCAGTATGGATTTACTCTCACAATCAAAGTACATATACAGGCATGAACTACCAATTGTATCGGTGGCCGTAGGAAGGCTTCGTTTCCCATACACTAAGTGATGAATTGTATAGTAAAATGCACAAGAGCAACATACTGAGCGTACATAAGCTGCGAGGCGTGAGCCCAACATCAATTCAGATGCCACCCTAAAGAAGTTTGATCCGGCCAGACAGACTATCTTGATATAATTATCTTCGCAATCAATACTCAAATGGATTCATTATACGATGAAGTTTTTATTCTCATATCTTCACCTCTTTAAACTCCGTTCGCACAGCTTGATGCTGAAGTCTAATGTCAACTTGTCACATCACCGCCAACTCGATATTTGTCTCTTATGATGTGTTGTGTTTTGACCACAATCATTATCATCATCCCTGGTGAGTTCTTTTCCTATCCTGAATATTGCTAAGGCCATCATACAGTACCACAAGAAACCACTGGAATATCAGTCTATATCTATATAATATTGCATTCCCTCAGGGCTTCTTTTTGCTTGCCACGTCATGGTTGCTCTTTGTTGCCATAACCCAGCATATGTTTGCAACTTGAAGTCAAAAGATGACTGTGCGTATCCTCCTCAAGGAGATCCAGATCCTGTGTGGTCTACCAGTGTATCCTCTTCCGATTTTCTGCTTACCGGTCCGTTCGCCATAGCCAGATTCAAATTCCTACGATTCTGTGTCGTAGCCGTGATAGTATCCGGATGCGTCGTCGCTAATTTAATGTCAACAATAAACGGATTCGCTTCCCCAACCTCTCAAATAGCGGGCTTCCCGCGCCGCCTGCTGCAGAGGCGTGAGCAGCATGCTCAACGTGAGGCAAGCGCAGCGAATTGGCCCTCACCGCCTCCATGCCACTCGTGCACGGTTTACAGGCCACTCTCACCTGCAAGCTGGACCCCATATTGTAGATATTGATGTGCGACCGCCTGGCGGCCGTGACACGTCGTAGCCATTCTCATGAGCTGAAGAGCGGCCACTGTCAAGATGGTAATATTATGTTGCGACTCGACCATCTTCTTTTCGTTATACAGCCGCTCTGCCTCGGCGAAGAACTCGTGGCTTAACCCGACTGCCTTGGGCTCGAATCCGTCATATCCTTGCTGAGAGAAATCAGTCCAAGGACCTCAAACCATTGAAGGAGACAGACAAGTCCCAGCATGATCTGTACACACAAAAAAGAGGGACATACACATGCGAAGGAGAGCAGGGCACTGAGAGACGAGACCTCCAAGAAAGAGGTCAGCATCAAACAGGCCCAGCGTCGGGTGATCTGTCACGAGATAATGCGATATGGCCTGAGCTGTGAATGCAGTCGGAACTTTAGTCTGAAGCCAGTGGTGTACCTCGAAGTGTCTCAGTCGTTCCGCGTAGACTATGTCGAGATCTCTAGTGGTTATTACTTTGGGCGACAGCGCTGTGTAAGGCCGGTGACACTCGGATGGGGAGACTGGAGACTGGTCGTTGCTCAGTCTAAAGATCTTCAGTATTTATTCTCAATTACTCTAGTATCAGTTCTGGGACGAGGAACTAGATGAGTCTAGACACGTTAAGATACTGAATGTAGTCTGCAGGAGTCTCGAGTCTTCTTCACGGCATATTGTTGGTTGGCAATTCCGCCTGTGGGGAAGGTTATTCACAGTGGGCCAGTTGGACTGTTATGGTTGGGCGCGTGCCTTGGAGAAATACTGGCTGGATGGAAAGTCGTCACGACGTCAAACTCTAAACTTTTGCCTCGACGGCACATCAATGCGTCTTGTGGTGATTACATTCTTCGGCGGGAGTACCTTCAATTCGTCAGTACTTATTATGGATGAGAAATTTGCAAATTCTCTGCGGAAAGGAGATATTGAGAGCTTACTGCAGCCTTGCAGGCTTTGCTGTTTCTGACCTGATAGGAGGGGGGAGGGGACGAGGGCCTGTTCCACTGAAGGTGATCTGAGGCTGTCGACAGTTCTCAAGTTCCCACTCCACTTGTGAGTTGCATGCGCAGATCCTTATCCTCCTTGCGCAGGCGATCAAGATCCGCTCTCTTCTTCTTCGCAAGACCACATTCGGTCTTGCGTCTGATACAGGACGGACATGGTAGTTCGTCATTGCCCTGTGTAGTATTCAGACATCAGCACAGAAAATTTGCAATGGAACGTAGCATGCAAACGACCAACGAAGAGAGTTTAGAAGCTCTTGAGTTTCATCATGCTCCTCCAAAGCTTATTTCAGGGGGAGAGAATGAGAGAGGAGGGGGGAGGGAGGGGGTATTCGCCAAAACATCCCTGATCTGTTCGAATATTTGCCACCGGCACCGGCCCGGGTTCCTTTTTGAGGCCCGCCAATAACAGGGGAATATAGAATGATCAAAAAAAGATATGCCTATAGTAGATACTGCTGCTAGAAGGTATTTTGCTCGACAAAACTGACAGATGATAAGGCTATTAAGTGATATATGTACAACCCAATGAGAAAACCAGCGGGCCTAGGTTCGGGTGGATGTAAATCTTGTGTGTGTGCAAAGCCTCTCGTGCGGACATAGATGGATACTTACCCATGAGATTCCAGCATTTTGGGTTCAAGTGGGTTAAAATGTGGCGGAACGAGGGTCCACTAAGCAAGTCCAAAGTGAAATGATAGCATTCTGGAGTCCATCTCGACGGACATTGGTGAGATAGGCACTGGTGCTTTGCTCCTTAGGCCTGCTCCTTCCTGAGGACTCCTTCTAGTATGCGTGGGAGAGAGCATAGACTCGCCAGCCTGAGCCTCAACTTCGACCTTACTGAGGCAGTGAGGAGTAATGGCACCCTAAAGCCATAGTAAAGATCTTGACAACCATAGATCCGCTAGACGTCTGTGTGTGTTTGCATTCTCTGCGGTGGTCAATGCAATAGAGTGGAGCATAAAGCCGACTTATAAAAAAGATACGGCAAGGGTAGGGATCGAGCAAAACAAGAAGATCGGATCCCACGCACGGGAACTAAATACATAGCACCCCTTCCCCCCCCCCCCCCAAACCCATGCAGGAAGACGAGGGACGAAACGGGAAATAGTAATATGCTGCTTTCCTAATACGGCAACCATCACGAGCAACACCCCGTCCTCCAGCTTTACCATTTTTCCTTGAGGCGATGGCAGAGCCTATCCCCTTAGGGGCGTAGTCACCGTTGCTGGTTCTCTCCAGAATTGTCTCCACGTGCAGGAAGGATGGGCAAAAAGTCCTTGTGGAGAACGCCTCCAGCAGTAATCATCCTCGGGGTCGATATTGAATGCCGCCGCTCCGATCCTCCTAGTTGAGAAGATCTTGGTAGGTAGACAGCAGTGTGTAATAACAGAAGCATGGTCACGAGGGAGATCTTGTGGACTTGATGGTCCTTCGGGAGAAGGAAGAGAGAGGGGGGGGGGAAGGGTCTGTCTGGTGGATACAGTACTGATGAGAAGAAGAAAATAAAAAAATAGAAAGAGAAAGAAATAAAGAGAAAGGTATGCAACAGGGGGTTTCGTTAAATTATCGCTTGAGCAACGCATTCTGATTCGGCCCCCGCCTCCCTCCCTCCCTCCATCGCGTCCCCTATCCCTTGGCTCGTTACGTCATTGTACTATATAGGCTGCATCGACCGTGGGCCAGAACACATGATCTCTCTTCCCCCTGCGCCCTCCAGACAAGATCGATCTCCTCACCTTCCTGGCGATGTCCACATGACACCGTGCTATCCTACAGTACGCCCAGAATGCATCTAGGCCCTTGTACAGCCGTCATTATCATGCGGCCGATTGGGAGAGGGGGGGGGGGTTAAAAAAGTAAACGCTTGTCGGTGTGTGTGTGTGTGTGTGGTCAGAGACTTTCTGGGGGTGGGCGATAGGGGTGGACAAGCTATATAATGACCATAAATAAGTAACATCTGAGAAGAATCTGCCGAGAGTTTCCAAAGAGCAACCAATAGTTGAGTGCATCACTTGACTTTGACTTGAGAGAGTCCCAACTAGCCAGTCAATATTGATTGCCATCGAATGATCACTATGCAATTTCTCCAGTATGAAGGCAAACATGTCAAACCCCATAAGCGAAGAAGAGAGGAAAAGATCAAAAGCCAAACAAACATGCACACTTTTATTCCCCTTTGTCCAAGTTAAAACTCTTCTCTTCAAGACCTTGACCCCTTTCTCATCCCTTCTCGTCATTCTTTTCAGTAACAAATATGCCCATCACCAATTGTTCTTTTTTTTGTTTTCTTTTGTTGTTGTTGTTGTTGTTTGGCCCGTAGCCCAACACTTCCAAGATCTGTTCCAGCACCTCTTCTTCACTCATGCTCCATTGTGAATGCCTGTCTCTTGTTTCTTTTCTTGGTCAAAGGGTATCAAGAGCATCATATGATCCAAAATGTCCCTATACCCCCTTTTCCCCCCAAATCCCATTGACGCCTTGTGCAACCTCTTGCAATGCATCGTGTATCCTTAAAAAAAGACGAATCAAGTTTTTCTTAACCAAACAACAACAACTCCTGAGCCCTTCCCTTCCTTTTCCCATTTTGAACCTGACATCACCCTGGCCCTTGTTCGTTGTGTCCATCGTCAACTGAGTCATGCCCAGCATGGACCGCCGCCGTCGATGACGAAGTCGTCAAGTACAAGCTGTGCAGGCAGCCGCTGGCAACCTTTTTCGCCATGTTCTCCAGGTACTGCTGGATCTCCCTGTCGCCGCACCGCGCGTGCCGCAGGATGTCGTTCTTTAGCTGCAGGGCCTCGTCCCTGAGCACCGCGGCCATGGCCTCGAGCTTTTGGTTCTCGCGACTCACGTCCTCGTGCTGGGCCTCGAGCTCCTCTCTTGCAGCCTTGGACCGAGCCCGGATGTTGTTCGCCGTCTTGCGCCTGCGGAGGAGCTTCGATTCTCGGTCCTGTGCCACTCGACCCTGTGCCACTCGATCCTGTTCTGTGGGTGGCATGGCACTAGGAGCCGTACGGCTTCGGGGTGGCACAGGTCGCCTGTATAGTGATGCGGTGCCTGCGACCTGCTGGCAGCCTGACGAGGCCGGGGGTGCGAGAGGGTGCACGCCCTCGAGAGCTCCAGGGCCGGTATTGGGGAGATTGTGCGGCATGTTTGGAGCCCCGGCAGTCGTCTTCTTCTTCTTGCCCTGAGGCCGCGCACCTCGTTCTCCCGCAGCCTTTGAGGCCTTTCTCTTCTTCTTTCCGTCGCTGCGTACCGATGTTGGCCCTGCTTCTTCTCCTTCTTCTTCTTCTTCGGACTGGAATAGGTTCAGCTCCGCAGGGTCGACGCTCGGGTACGAGGGTGATGTCGGGTCGTGATGCTTGAGAAAGTCGGGGCTGTAGGGAGTCGTGTGCATGCCCATCTCGATGGGTCCCTGGGCTGAGGTCGACTGCGTTGCCTCGACATAGCAAGTCCCGCTCGGCCGACATACTGAGGACCATGGGATGGGGTCGAACATGTTGAACCCCATGCTGACACTCCCAGAATGTGGGACGGCACCAGCCGTTCTGTCGCTACACGCCCTTGTGGCTTGGACACGATGAGTCCGGTTGGTGGTGTGGATAACAGGTGGTGCTGCAGACGCGAAGTTCGAACCAGCTACGAACAACCGATTGTCGTAAGAACGATCATCGCTGGGAAGAAAGTCTGGCATCGGGCATGAATACATGCGCTGGCTCATTGGTATGAATTCGTCATGTCGGGTGGGAGGGCAGTTGGAGAGGACGCTGTCGTCGTCTGAGGCGAATTGGTACTGGGAAGCCGTTTCGGCAACGGAGGGGGTATTGGTCGTGAGGATATCAAGGTCGTCAGGAGAGGTGAGCTGCACGAGCCTGCCCTCTATGTACCTGCCACGGCGTGCCTGGAACTCGGCCAGCTCGACAGAGGCCTGGCTGGAGACGGTGTCCTGACGCGGCGGCGATGGTCGTAGGGACATTGGGAAGGATGCAGTGCTGTGGCTAGAGCGAGTGTCGCTCATTGTACCCGTTCGTTTTCCTGAGTCTTCTTTCGTTCTCTGTTAGCCGACACAGAAAAAGGACTGCTCTACAGCATGCCCGATATCCTCTCTCCCCCGTGAACTGATGTCGTGGTTTGCCCCAACAGACACCTCGGCCAGGACGACAGGAAGGATCAACAAGAGGGGGCGGGCAAACTCAAAGGGCTCTTCACAATGGGCGGTCGACGGCCAAGGGAAGGCTGGGAGAGCAAGGGGCGATACGAATTTATCAGGTGTATATAATCAGGCGGGGGGGGGTATTCTTCTTTTTCTTTTCTTTTCTTTCTTTCTTTCTTTTTTTTTCTTTTTCCTGCTTTTGGATTTCAGCAAGCCCTCACTAGATTGGCAAACAGAATTCCATAATCTTCAGGATGAAGAGCTGAGTGGTGCCTCAAGGGAGCAGTGGGCTGGCTAACGCACGCCGGGGGTTGGCAGCCATGTTTTCAAAAGTATAGCAGTACAGCACCAGCACCAGCAGGGACAAAACATTCCGGGCCAGTGCCCCAAGTAGGAGGTCTAGGGTCCCATTGGGTGGGAAGAGGGGGAAAATGGGGGGGAAGGGGGGGAGGGGAGGACCCGTGATTGCTTGCTATCTGGCCGAAACAGAGGGCCTCGTCGAAGCCAGTCCGCCAGTGCGTTGGCTCCCAAACAACGCAACAAGAGGGCTAAGTGATGTCTGCGCTACAAAATATTGTCGAAGTCTCATTGTTTTTGTTTCGAGATCCTATCAGTTTTACTTGTCGCTAGCTCAAGATTGAATCTGAACAGGTATTCAACGAAATCAGAGCTAGAGATAAAGAGAAGGAGAGGGACATAAAGACCGCTCCACAATGAGCTAGACGAGGAGAGAGAGGGAAAATAAAAGAACCAAAAAAAAAAAAAGAAAAAAAAGAAGAAGAGCAAGAAAAAGAGAATGGCGAGTTAGAGAGCAATTTGGGCGTTTGACACCAGTCGAGAGTGGACGATTATTTTTTTAAAAAAAATTTTTTAACGACCAGCAAGAACATCTTTGTTTTAAATGCTGATCAAAAGGAGTATGTGGTTAGATATGTATTCTAGAAGGCAATCGATCTCTAGGGGGACATATAGCGATCGAGGAGGGCGCAACACACCCGAGGACAGAACCTCCAGGGTCACCACTCAACCGGGTTGCAGAGCACACCCGTACACTTACCTTTGACCACACCACCTTTACATACACACGCACGCAGAGAGAGAGAGAGAGCATCGGTACAGTAGCGTAGGTGGGTCCAGGGGTCTGAGCAAGAGTGGAGGCTTGGGGAATCAAGACCTCCCAGGGTCAAGAGTTTGCTAGTCATTTGGCCACCTCGCCATGCTGTGGAAAAAACATGACATGTCATACTGAAAAGATGAACTGGGAAGGAGGATTCATAAATAACCTTCAGCATCCAGTATTTTCCTGCCCTCGTGATAGCACATCCGCCCGCAGGCTGAAGGAGGACAGACCGCAACCATTTGAGAGGGTGTGGGGCGGCGGCCGAGGTAGCCGAGACTTATCGACCACGGCTGTGTAAACTATACCCGCACCGATTTTCACACAAGAATACGGCAGCTTACAGAGGAAAAATCCCGATCCCACTATTTCTTTTCCTACGCCAACCAAGTACTCTATACTTATAGGGAACAAAGTCCACCAATTATATCACAACAAATTCTCCACCGCCAGCCTTGTTCTGATTAGTCAAGAGGCTGCTGGCAGGCTGATTATGGTCGCGGAGATCAGTTGTGAGGCCACAGCCTGGTCACTTGCGGTTTTTTCCCCTTCTCTCTCTCTCTCTCCCCTTCTTCTTCTTCTTTCGGTCTCGCTTTCGTCTTCTGTTCTTTTCTTCCTTGCTTGGCTTGTCTTTCTGTTTGCTGTCTATCGAGTTTAGTAAGACACAATATAAACACGAGATATTGATTGGGAAGAGGGTGGATAGAAAACGAGAGCGGAGGAGGAGAGGAGAGGAGAGGGTTAGGGGAGGCGGGGAGAGGGAGAGAGAGGGGAGAGGGGGGGAGGGAGATAGGAAAAATAAACAAGTAAACAAAGCAAGCCCAGCACATGGCGACAACAAATCCCAGCCTGACACAACAACCCACAGTCAGGTTCCCACCTTTTTTTCTCCCCACTTCCAAAGAGTACTTTATTATTGTTGAAACATAAAAAATTATGAGAAAAATGAAGAAGAAAAAAAGGAGTTTTTTTTTTTTTTTTAAATAAATAAAGAAAAAAATTAAAAATAAATTAAAGAAAATTGAAAAAATAAAAAAATAAATAAATTTAAGAAAAGGAGGAAAAAAAAACAAAGAGAGAGGGGGACCCCGGGGGGGGCGGCCCCCCCCGCCGGGGGGGGGGGGGGGGGGGGCGGGGGGGGGTGGGGGGGGGGGGGGGGGGGGGGGGGGGGGGGGGGGGGGGGGGGGGGGGGGGGGGGGGGG